>PVJL010003735.1:0-22978 GCA_004026885.1 Lyroderma lyra
AACAAAGAACGTGACAGACTTATACACAGAGAACTATAAGACACTTTTGAAAGAAATTGAAACAGACTTTAAGAGGTGGAAAAATATCCCCTGTTCATGGATAGGAAGACTTAATATTGTTAAAATGGCTATTCTGCCCAAAGCAATCTACAGATTTAATGCAATACCCATCAAAATCCCACAATCATACTTTCATGAATATTCTTATACTCTTAACTAAGCTACATCTGTATTTAAAGCGAATTATCTTATGAACAGTATGGATTTGTCTTGCTTTTTGTCCAATATGGGAATCACGGCCTTTCTTTATTTTTTTCCCCTCAGCTCTACTGATGAAAACTAAATTTGTAAGGTAAGTGTAACCGTAGAGCTAAGGATAAACTGGAAGTAAGGTAAAGAATTTGGATAACAGTTAAGTGGGATGTATAGACTCGTAAATCACTGCACACACAGCCGACGTTTTTGGCTAAGCTTCCTAAGAAAATAGCTATATAGGAAGACGAGTAGAGGACCCAATGAGAAGCTTAAAGGGAGAGCCCTGGCCACTCTGTCTGGGTATGGAATTGAAACTAACAAAGAAGCTAGAGGAAATGGAATGATAATGAGAGCACCAAGGAGACAAAGGAGGAAAGAAAATATGTTAGACCTGAGGGCAAGGTCCAAATTAAGCAGTGTGAGTTCTTGTAAAATGCTCAGATAATTTCACATATTACTTGTAGCCTTATATGTTAAGCATTTTCTGTCTCTACACAAGTCACAGTTCATGGAATGGGGCTGACAAATATACCAGGTACCAGGGGTTATGTAAACAATCTTTGGTGTACTCCATAGCCTAATTTACTGTCATAAACACTGTGGGAAGCAGAGATCTCTATGGCAGCTTGGTGTGGATATTCTCACTGTCAGCAGGGAAGATTCATGGCCTCCTCACAATGCAGAGACCCCAACAGCATTTACCAAGACAGATGACTTGGTGACAGATACTTCAGACTGAAAGTTAATATTTAGCCCAGTAAGATGAAACATAAGAACATTAGACTTGTGCCCCTGGGCCAGTCCCTTGGTCCTTGCAGTCCAGGAGACTGTCTCTAATGATGATTCCAAGAGTTAGTGCCAGAGGGCCCAGATGCCACATCTGACATCAGCATCGGAGGTCAGGGAAGTGCCCAGACACCCTGGCCTCCCTTAATAATCCTTACCATACCTGTCATCCATGAATGAACTGAGCCTCTCCGCAGTCTACTTGTGTGTTAGCCAGTACCAGTTTTTAAGCTAATGGGATCCAGAAGTGTATTCCCATCCTCTGTTGAAAGTGTATCTCCCTTTTATTTATTCTAAAATGACCATTCTTGAACATCTAGCATTTGTTTGTTAAACAAGCTTCAGCTTATCCTCTCTACCCCTTCAAGGCTTAATAAACTGACTTTTTCTAAATTCTTGGTTATCTTTCCAAATGAAAGATCTTTTTGTTTGAGACTGAATTTGTCCAGCTATCTCTTCTCCCACTACTTCCTCAATCTGTTAAACTGTCTGTCTGAATTTCTTTAAAAGAAGACCTTCATGATATAAGTTAATATTCTCCTGTCAGCCACAGCTACCCTCCCCTTTTCCATTTTTCTGTACTGAAATGGAAGTTTCACAACACTTGAAAAGAAGGTGTCTGATTACAACAATGAATTTCTCCAAAATGAAAGAGAGCAAAGCTGTTATTCTCTTGTCAAATTAAATTTCATTTCAATCTCTGGTTTCACATTGAACCAATGCATTCAGTGTAACTTAGTGCTTTAAGAAAATGGTATTACCTTGGGATATTTAGGCAACCAAACCAGTGGATCCAAAGATTATTACCTTGTAGAGTAGTCCCTTTAAAGATGGCTATATGCCTATGCCAATGATCTTGCCATAGCACAGAACACATCTGTAATCACACTTTTGGAAATTCCCTTGAAGTCATTGTGTAAATTAAGTGAGTGGAGAAATCTCATTGCTTTATATTTGTATTAAAATTTCACATTTGACTAAGAAGTAAAAGGCACTCACACTTCTGAGCTTACGTTTCAGTCTGGTTTCCAAATGAATTGACCATTGAAAAAAATCCACCTTTAAAGCAGATCACCTCTGAGGGCTAACTAGTCCTTCTTGGCAGTCTTACCATGACCATGACCATCAACAAGCAACCCTGGGAACCCATAGTAAGTAGCCACTGTGCTACACAGGACATAGTGATCCATAAGATATGGTCCCTTGGAGTATTCTTCAAGAGTACTCCAAGTGGAAGCAAAACACAGGTATGATACAAAAAGTGCTACATAAAGAATAAGATGTGCGAGAGTTGAAAGGAGTCTGAGCTAAAGCAGTCTGAGTTGTGATCAGGCCAGAGGGACTGGTACAGCTGGAAGTGTGTAAGCACCCTTAAATGCAAGCTTGAATGAGTATTCACACAAAGTGCAATGACACAAGTCTCCCTACTGACTTAACCTTTTTCAAAAGTGATTTAATCTCTTGAATTCTGTTTCCTCACGGTACCCACTTCTGGTTCAAAATGGCAGACTGCACATGTCATTTACTTCCTTCTTCCCCACAACCCCCTGATAAGACATAAGGCCGTGGCATGCAGAATGTATTTGACACCTGGACTGGATCTTCTTTTAGTACTCTCTTCTCCTTAATAACAAAATTACTTCAGTAACAGTCATTATTTCCTTGGCTTGTTTCATAGTTTAAAACAAAGTATTAATTTGTAAACAAGAAATTTTCATTTAAAGATACGAGCATATTATTCTAACTTTAAAAAATATTTCATGCATGAACTACAAGTTGCACTTACCATGAAAAATATTACACCTCACAACTGTTTACTGTATTTAAACACAAACAAAAATCAGAATGGTCATACAGAATGAGACCACTGAAGCTCTGTTTCTTTATTATTACAATACTGCACTGTCCATGCTTATTTCAAATCTACTGTTTAAATGCAGGAGTATTGGTACCACAAGGAATGGAGACGCAAATGGTGCCAAATGCAAGCTTGAATGATTCCAAAACTTTACATACTTATTCTTGAAATAAACATGTGTAGCTGAGTCTATTTTTGTTGGGTCAACTGTATAATTGGGAGGTTTCCAAATTAACTTCCCTGTAGAACCCAATGTTTGTTAGAGAATAAGTAGTAAAAAATGTGCTTATTTGAAACATGCATATCTATGATTAAAACTCTACACGAACCAAAGCCATTGTTTAGAACTTAGATTTTTTAAAAGATACTTTTTGTGGAGTAGGGAGAGCATTTTATCCCCAACCTTGGTGATAATAAATACCAGACTTTCTTTCAGCTGGTTTTATTATTGTTTACAAATTCTCTACTAGCAATGTACCCCGCTATTACCTAAACCCTGAATGGAGCTTTCCAACCACCCCCATCTTTAGTATGCCACTGTGATAAAATACAAGGAAGGAGAAGTTTGTAAAAAGCACTGAGAATGGGAGTAATAGCCCTTAAACTATCCCTGATGATGGGATCACACTGCCCAATGAACCCGGGTATAGGAGGCCACAGCTCAGAGCACGTGTAGGAGAAAGGCTGCCAGGTGACTAATTTTTCGTCGCAGGGTGTGTCAGAACGAGCCAGGATGAAGGAATGGGAGAAGAGGCAGAAGCTGAGGTGGTGAATGAAGGAAGACCTGCGAGGTCCGCCTGATACGGCCCCACCTGCAATCGTTCAGCCTCAGGCTGCAGCGATGCCTTCCTCCTGGATGAAAACCGAGAAACGCTCCTAAAGGGAGTAAGCAATCTGCGTGGGAGGCGTTTGGGCTCCCCAACACGAGAGTTGGTACCCAAAGTTGGCTCTCTTCATTTCAGCCCAGCAGAAGTGACAGTAGGAAGCCTGGCAGTCAATATCCCCAGAATGCGAACTGCCGATTCCTTCTGGGAGGGGGCTTGAAGCAACAGAGGAAACCACGGGTCTGGCTTCATTAATCAGCGTAGTCTTTCATTCTTAAATATGAATTTCAGTCAAGGCTTCTGGGACCCTTGCAGAGAACCAGATGTTCAAAAGAGAAGGAATAGATGGAAACAAAACTGAGGAGCAAACAGAAGCTAATCTAGAAAAGAGAAACAAACATCAAAAGAATTCTAATAGCCTCAGAGAGGTTTAAGAAGACAGGGCATCCATGAAACAAGAACAGGTTACTATTTTTTTAAGGTGTAATCAAAGAACAAGAAAGCATTCTTGAAAATAAAAACGTATTAGTTAACACGAGGGTTGAAAGAAGGAGTTCAGGAAAACTTCCAGAATGTAAATTTGAAAAACAAAGACAAAGAGAATATATAAGGGAAGATTATACATTTAACATGTAAATGTTTCATTTCTCTCAAAATATTTGTTATTAAATCAGATAGCTCCTAATATTAATATTGATAGGTGGCATATTAAAATTTAAGAAATAAGGTATTACAATCTGATTCTCTAGATGTGCATACCTTATCACAGAATCACAGAATATTAATGCCAAGAACCATATGACTTCATTCATATGTGGAATATAAAAACTAAAAGCAACAAAGAAACAAAAACTCACGGACACAATCAATAGTTTAGTGGTTACCTGAGGGTCAGGGGGGAGGGGGTGAGAGAGGAGGGAGCGGGGGTCAAATAGATGGTGATCGAAAGAGAACTGACTCTGGGTGGTGAACACACAATGCAACACACAGATGATGCACTGTAGGATTATACACCTGGAACCTCTGTCATTTTTAATCTCACCCCACTAAAGTTAACAATAAAAAAAATGCAAAAAAAAAAAACAAACCCAAAATACAAAAGGTGGAAATCACGTAGGTCAGTAATTTCCCAACAGTATCCCATGAAGGACTAGGACTTGACACTATTTTCTCAGCAGGTTTAAAGGGAAGCTGAGCACAGTCCCGAGTCCTTACATCTATTTAACCAGTTTTTCTTTTACCTATATTTTTTATTCTGAGGGTCTCTGTAAAATTTCATTTGTAAAGGAGTTATCTGCATGCAATGCTAATACTTACACGTCCCAGTCACACTCTATTTTTAAAATATTTGTCATTTATGTAGAAATGCTAAACACTGCACAAAATCGGGCAGCAAAACAGGACCGTTAGTGATGAGGTTCAGCCTGCCTCTGTTGTCCCAGGCATCTTGGATGGGGCCCAACCTGCAGTTTAATAGAACAGCAGCTCTGTGGTAAACCAGATTCCCTCCCTTTAGAAGGGTTTAGCCTACATCTGTTGTTTCTTAAGCTTGCTCCTTGGGAATCTCACCCAATAACCCTAATGGCTTACTCTAAGATCACATATGGTACTCTTCCTGAGAGGAGTTCTGATAAATTCTGTTTGCTCCATCTTATCTTGTTTCCATTACTGTTTTAACACCTCGTATAGATGGATATCCTGGGCAGCTACTCAGCTGGCCAGCCCCATTATCTGGCTCAGTGTATTTAATAGAAATGTTTGATAACCGCTAATTGAAATCAAACCCCTCATTTGTAACTGAGGAAACTGAGCTCTGGAAGGCAAGATGACGTAAGCAAGCTTCTCTACTTCCCCGTTACATTCAACACTGCCATCGTGCTCTCTACTTGCTTCACTCGGGCGTGTTTTTTCTCCTCAAATGGATATCAGCTACCTTGGTTAAGGATCACTGCTTACATTCTCTTTCTAACTGCTTCGGCACAATGTTAAGAATAAAACAGCTAAGTACTTGTTGGCACATCGTTTTTAAAATCATTTTTGAAAAGAAAACAGACTTCCACTTTCAAGTATCATAGTCTATAGCAGGATATAGTAGCTTGACATTTTCACTGCAACCATGATGAAAAAGAAATAGAAGAATATTTTTAAATGATATTTTCGAAGACAGCAGATAACTCCAGAAGCAAAAATGGCTAAGTCATCGAAATTTCCTAAGAAAATGTCCTTCCTAGAGCTACCTGACTAGTGCTGGATGTTTTCTATGCCAGTAGAATCTGCCAATCATGGTGCTAGAAGAGGCAGCGTAATGTACGAGGGGAAAGACAAACCAGTGAAGTTTGGAAAGTCACACAGGCCATGTTGAAGGACTGAAATCTAGTCAAGCCCCACACTTCCCACCATGTTTCCCAATGGGACTTCAGATGAAATTTAGGGCAGCACAAAGGCTGGCAACAAATAGAAACGTGGTCACCCTCACTGGCAGGTACTGAGGGAGGGGATTGGTTGGAAAGGGTGCACGTGGGAACTTCTGTGGTGAAGAATATATTCTGTAGGTGTGAGTACACAGATGGGTCTGAGTAAGTGAAACCTACCGTTCTCCTCTCGTACAGGGAAAAACCCAGTTCTCTCCTCCTCCTGTGCACCCTGGACCTGTGTGTCTCCCTTACCACTCACAGAATACAGTCTCCCACAGACACTTCCCTCCTTACACGCGAGGCAGAGTACCAAGGGATACAGTGGTTGGGGACGATTACTCTGGGCACGTGGTATTTGAGTCGAGTCCTGAGAGATAAGAATGGACAGGCAGTACTAACATTTAAGGAAAGACAAGGTGTATGGGGGTGGGGTGGGGCAGGGAGAAACTGTTGCAATTAGGAACAGAATAGAGGCCAAGAGAGGCCATGAGAGAAAGTGGTGTGAGATGGGTTAGAGCGACCAGCAGGGGGCAGGTTTCTCAGGTCCTTGTAGGTAAGAGGCTACCACCCTGGAGCTCCTGGCGGCACCAGCTTGGATGATAGTGAGACGCTGAGAACAAGGGGCATTTGAGCTTCGGAGATGTCACCAGCAGGGCTTGCTAATGGATAGGCGTGCCAATGGGCAGAAAGCCCTTCCCCCTCATCAAGTCTCCGATGCCCTAGACTTCCAAAACGTCATTCTCCTAGTAGTCCTTCCGTTTTGCAGATTTCTTCCTCTTCTTCTCTCATTCTTCTATTGTATTGCAAATACCTTCTTTTACTCTTTCTTGTCCCTATCCATTCCTTTGTGCTTTCTAGAGTGTTTAATTCTTTTTTCTCCTCCTTCTACACATTCTCCCCCCACCCCCCGCCGAGTTTTTGAAGCAGAGGCAGTACTGTTCCCACTGCCTCAGTTCCCAAATCTGCATCTCTAGCTCAGACCTTGCTCCTGATAACAGATCTGACTGCCTGTTAGTCATCGCTGCTTCAATGGCCCCGCAAGGGCTTCAAAATCAATGTATGCTCCACTGAACTAAGTCTACTCCTAAACCCTCTCCTGCGTTCCCTCTTGTTTAATAGCATGACTTTTCCATCTCATCATTCAAGCCTGAAACTCAGGGTCCATACTCAAATTTTTTTCTCAGCTCCCAATATCTAATCAGTCACAATGTCCTATCAATTTTATCCTTAATTCAAACACTCATCTTCTCCATATACATTCTTTCCAATATTCCAACTGATTTCTCTGTCTCAGTTCTATCTCCTCAAATTCAGACTCCACCCTGCCTCTTGAATAATCAATCCATTCTTATTTTTTTCTCTGCCGAAAACTTCCATTAGTTCCATTGCCTCTGAGATGAAATACAAGTTGCTTCTATAACATACCAGACCACCTGTGTCTGCCACCTCATCTCCTGCTACTTCTCAACGCACACGGTTCAATACAGTTACACTGAATTATTTAAGTTCTCCAAACCTTCCATGTTGTTCTACGACAAAAAGCCAGCTCGAGCGTTTCCTCCTCTGAGGAGTCTTCTCTAATCCTCACAGAGTTGATCAATTTCTTCCTCATTTCAAAATTTTCCTCCAGCCATTTCTCCTACGTACAACTAACTAGTGTTACACTGTACAACAAAAGGTCTGATTGCTGTCTTTATTCTCTTTTATGCCCCTTCCTGATCTTCTAATCTTCCGGCAGCCTCCCCCATAGGCAACCACATGTGCTCTGACAGAAAACGTGAGTCTTATTGTTTTGCACTGATATGTTTTTGATACATAGAAATGGTATTGTGTTACGTATCTCAGTTTTTTCTTTTTAAAATGAACTCCTATGTCTTTACAATGCATCCATGTTGCTTTGCCAGAGCTCGTAAGTTGCTTCTAACAGATTACGCCTCGTATCCCAAAGTGGACGCACCCCCATGTTACCCGTGCGTTCTCCAGGTAACGCACAACCAGAACACCTTCAGCCCCTCGCCAGCATAACTAGGGCGACAGTGAACATAATTGTCACTGACTGTCTCTTCTGTAAACTGACTATAATTTGGCCTGCTAAGAGTACATACACACCAGAGAGACTGATTTTAAAAAGTCTCATTTTCAAAGCAGAACTGCCATCTTTTCCCTCGTGCTGATAAATAAATCATTATCTACGCGTTTCATCCATCTTTTTTAGGTGAGTTAGCATGTTGAGTCTCCCAATCTGATTAACTGGTTGACTCGTTCTTGCACCTGCATGACAATGACCCCTGCAAGACATCTGTTCTCTGTTTGACATCTCTTTAATTTTATTAGTGGCTTAGGTACAAAATCACTTGACTGAAACTTTTTCAAGTTTAAGTTATTTGGATTCACAAGAGCATTTTTCTCCCTGTTATAAATCAATGAATCCAGTAAGATTAATGGCCTACATGTGAGCTTCAAAAGAACCTCCATGACCAGACAGAGTTGAAAGAAACACATAATTCCCCAACACACAAAACGCAAGCTGGCCATGGTCATTGGAGATGGTTACTTCATGCAGCACTTCCTCGTCAAGCAATCTGATTTCAAGTAGCTCGATTCTAAAACATGTATGAGAATATCTCAAAAAGTATTCATCTGCCAAAAAAGGTAATCATTTCTATATTCTAACTGGTCAAAATATGTGTTTAGACAGATCTAAACTCAACTCTGGGCTAAAAATTTCTGAACCTAGTTTGTAAAATTCCATATGTTTTAGGAATTAAAGCAAAAAGAAGACAAACATGGCCAATGAACCATTCCAAACAAGAACGATTCCTACACAGAAAAACCATGGAGTCCTGGAAGCAAAAGGAGTCATAAATTCTTAGATATTATGTAGGGACGAGGCGGGTTGTTCAAGCCCTTGGAATTCTGAGGAGGCTCCAAGGGGCAGTCATGTGAGAGGTGAGGAGACCCAGTGGGTGGGGGCTCACTAAAGCAGTTCTCATTTTATCTATCTATTTAAATGGTGTGCTTTTATGTAAGAGGTGATTTGAAAACGTTCCCCTCCTTCAGAGTAAATTGAAAGTCACTGATCTCGCCTAGTCTCTCACACACATCAATCCCCTCCACGACATGCTTGGCAGGCAGTACCCCCACGTAGGCTTGAACAGTGCTGTCACTGTGAGTGCCTTCTCCCGATGCAGCTCATTTCCACATTGGATATCTCAAGTTCTTGAGAAGTTCTTCCCTGCCAGTGTGCCAAGTGTCACCTTCCTATGAATTCTAAGCCCTAGTTATGTCCTCTGGGATAACACAGAATTTCTGCTTGTTACCTCCCTCTGTCATGTCCCTTCAAAACTTGAAGTATGCTATTTTTTTTCTTGTTCCACATTTTAAAACTAAATTTAATCTCAAAACGACATACCTATCTATTTCCTTTTTTTGTTGATTTCACTTAAAACTTAAATGCATGGTTTGTTCAACAAAGACAGTAAACAGACCTATGTCTAGTACATGTAACATGCAGGAACAGCTTTCCAACAGAAATTTTTCTTATCATAAAGACAGGCAGCGAAGCGATCCTGAATATATTTTTGATATTACTAATAGTCAGCACCCACATTGCTTCAAAAGCTAACATGATTTGTGACACTCCGCCTTGTATCTGTTTCTTTAGACAATTTAAACTATCCCTCCTTCACCAGGCGAGATGGGCAGAGCATGACAGTTCTGCTTCTCCTTCTTGAGATGTTTACTGTACAGAAACCCACACTTCTGCAGCCATCTGACACGCGTGCCATGCTTTTATCCTGTAAACCTGAACTCTATTTCAGTTGCTCCAGGTCCTGCTGGAATGACAGTGCCTTAGCAAGACAGGGAAAAGCGATACCACATTTTATAAAACGTAATGGATGTGCACATATTACATCTATTCTTGCAAATGTCTGCAGCATGTTTACCAGCTCGAATTCTTCTACTTAATGTGTGGTATTTTAATTGTTATATTTCATTAAGACATTAACGTAAGTAGAAGATGATTGATTTAAGACAACTTAGAGATCCACTAAAATTAATTGTATGTATGTTTTTCCTTCTGATGACTGTGGAAATCTCATATCATTTTGTCTTGTTTTGTTTTGTTTTGTTTTGTTTTGACAGCATTAGACATCGTAGCTCTTAAAATTCAACCTTAATGCTATAAAAATTTTTCCATTTTTCTAACACTGGTATGTTCCATGCGTCTACCATTCCATTAATGGAATAAGTAATTCCATTAATATTAATATTAATCTAGCTGATGGAGGAGCTTCTGAATATTTAGGTCTATATTCTACTTTCTGGCTGTGTACTCTGTTTTCATAATTTGTCTGTGGAGACCACCTCCTTTCCCTGGGAAGTGAATTATAAGATGTCTGTTTGGTGCAGGCTAACCAGACCCCATTCCTTAAAACACATAACTCTTAAAATCACTAGTGGATTCATTTATTTCATTGACATTAGTTGTTCCCTGACCTTAGTTATCATACCACCCTAGCCTTGGCCCCTTTCTTTCTGTCATATGCATCTTGAAGGCATAGATTATGTCTTTCTTTCTTATTCTGGTGTCTTCAGGACATGAGCCCAGCAAATCAGACTGAGCACTCACCCAATCTTGGTTGGTGTTCAATTCAAAGCAAAAGAAATGTTCCAAACTAGTACTGAAAGATGATAGGCAATAAATGCATGCCCTAAAATCCTAGTGTTGGGTAAGCCTAACTATCTGCCACAAGCAAGAACCATCCCCTTGCCAAAATCTACATTCTGGCCCCTTAAAAACGCTAACTTTTCCTCAAAACATATAGAAGGGCCAGAAACACCACCTGCAGAGTATCAGGAGGGAAGTGTGTTGAACCCTTTCACTATATTAATTGATTTCAAGGTGTTTTTTGCCCAACATGTGTCAAAAAGCCACATAAAAACAAAATGCTGATATTTTGACTATTTTATGCATTTAGTAATAACACTTTGAGGTGCTTTATATATAAATGACATTATTTTTATTTTAAACATTTGTTATATGGTAATAAATTTACCATTATATTGAATTTCAGCAAAAAATATTGAAAACACACTAAGTGGCATCAATTCAAGTATAGAGAAATTAGAATCTAATGGCATTGATGTCATAAAACATTTATTACACAATGTCACACAATGTGGCATACAAAACATCTCTGCTGTTGATAGTGCACGCCGCAGGAAAACACATTTAAGAACTCTTGTTAAGGGGAGCGAAGTCCTTGAAACAGTTTCAGGCCGCAGTCGGCGGATGGAAATACTCATTCAGATGTGTCCGAACGTCACAGCAAAAGGGTTAAAGAGTGTTCCCTGTCATACAAGCCAAACCAAGGACGTAAAAGTCCATGAAAATCCAGCAATTCCAGTTACAATTCCATTGGAAAGACTGAGACTTCTGATAGCGCCCTCTCAAAGGAACGGAATGTTTGGGCACCTGTGGGGATGGAGTGCCAGCACCGTGGAGGGCTGGAACCCACAGACTCAGTTTCGGAATCACAATCACATGCCAAGGCAGGTGGGAAAATAAAAAGGAGGTTTTCAACTCCTAGTAAACCTTGCCGGAAGAAGAAAATGGACTGCTATCCAATAATTGTGGGTGGCGAAATTGTAAGAAAATTAGAAATAAAATCAGACTATTTAAAGTCTTGAGCAGTAGGGCACCTTGCAGAAAAACATGTGAGCTTTGTAAAAAGCCAAGAGTGAAGGAAGCGAGTTATGCCCCAGGAAAAGCCCTTTTACCCCCTCCATTTTGAAAACTTTGGCAGGCTGGAGCATTAGAAAATGAAATCCAAACTCCGTCCGTGGTAACTTTCCAACCCTAGATGCACAGAATAAACCTTTACCTCTACACCCCACCCCGCCGCCCCCACACACCACTGTTGAATTTGAAAAGAAGCCTGCCAGGACTGAATGAAAAATATCCTCAATGGCCTGGGCAGGCAGGTCTCAGCGTGTGGCTGGGAACCAAGGGCGTGGTGCTAGAGACAGACAAGACTGTCCGTGGGACTACCCTCCTTCACGTCACTGAATTCCATTCACATCCATGGCTGCATCAGTGTTCATGCCACCTCTGCAGCGATGACAATCGAGTTTCTGCATTCAGCTCTGACCTCTCTTCTGAGCTTTAGTCTCGTGTATCCAAATGCTTACTCTGGCATAAGGGTGTCTCACTGTCAACCTGTGTAAAACGAACCTGTCATCTTTGCTTCTACCCGGCAGGCTTCGTGGTCCCTTATCTCAGGAGATGGATGGCTCCAAACACCCAAGAGTCACTGTTGGTGCATCTTACCATCATATGCATACCCAACCTAGTCCCAAGTTCTGTCAGCTCTACCAAGTTCTTCATTCTGCCCACTTATCTTCATTTTCTTTTCCGACACCACCTTGTTGTTTCTTAGCTACCATCTTACTTCATCTTGACCACTGTTCTGGCCTCCTCACAGGTGTTCCACCCTCAGTCTTTCCACTCTAGACTGTTCTCCATACCAAGTTCTTCAATGTTCCCATCGTACTTCATCTGAGGATCAGAATTCTCATCCTGGCCACAGACCTTTAATCATCCGGTCCCTGCCTACTACCCTAACATCAGCAGGTATGATTCTACTTCTTCTTTGAACTTCATGCTGCTCCATTTCTCTCAACTCTTAGGAACACCTTGCTTCCTCCTCTAACAGAATCTTTGCTGGAGCAACTGCTTATTCTTGGACTTTTCTTCCAGCTGACCCATCCTCACTCTTCAGATCTCAGTTCAGATGTCACCTCCATAGGGAAGGCTTCCTGATGCTCAGACAAGATTGGATCCCCAATTTTTCTGCCATCATAGCACTTGGTACCTTTCCTTTCCAACACTTATCATAGTGGTGGTTTTATATCTGAATAGGTCTTTTGAATCAAGTGTCTCTCCCCTTCTGGACTTGAATTTCCCAAGGTGTAGGAACCATTGTCACCATTGTGTCCTTAGCATCTTGATACCGGCTGACCCACAGGCATTCAATCAACATTTTTTTACTGTGTTATAATAATACATGAAGGAAAACTGATACCCCAAAGCTCAGCATGTGAGAAATTCAGTGGGCTGCTATCTTCTTACTCATTGGCGTAACATCTAGGGTTTGGATGCTGAGCAGCGCCTGACTACTTGATTGTAGACTGACACTGTTGCTGGTGGCTGAGCAGCAGTTGGATCTGTAAGCATTAATCCCATACTCCACCCATTTAGTCCATGGGATACTCTGGCTAGGTGTTTAATAACCACTTCCTTCTACTGACTCTTCTTACAGGTCCAGTTGAGTCAGTGTGGTTGAGCTGCAGAGTGAGACAGGACCCCAGCTGACGTGTGTGCATGCTGACTGACACTGAGGGAGGTCACGGTGGCCTTGGTTCGGAGGAAAGGAAGGGGGACTCCAGCACTGTTCCTGTTCCAGCTGCACACCTGTCTCCACAGCTGGGATGACTGCACCTGAGCCTCAGTGTGTCCACACTTGCAAAGAAGTGAAGGAGAGGCCTGGTTGCCTGGGGCAGAAGTCAGCCTTGGGAGGGCATGACCTCCAGTTGCTCCAAAGAGAGCAAGACTCATAATTTCTCACTTGGCACCCGCAAGAGAAGCCACCTCCTCAGGGAGGCTTTCTCCCTACCACACCATGACAGGAAATGACTTAACCAACTTTGGCCACCCACTTTCTATTGTAAAGGAGTTTCAGCTGGGACAATCTCAACGAACTTCTTAATTAAGCTGGATATAAATAGGCTCACCTGATAACTACATCATCTTGCACATGAGGAACATTTCAAGACTCAAGTGTCTAAGCTGGGCTGAGATAAGAACCCAGAAAATGCATGCAAAGGTCCAAATGACTAGTGTCTGCAAATATATCCCAAAAATATTTTTCTGCTCTTTTGGTATGTCTAGTTCTGATCAAATCAAAAAAAAGAAAAAAAAAGAAAAAACAGATGTCAAGAGAAAGAAAAAAAAAAACACCACAAAACAATTTGTCTGACGATTTTACAAAAACAAAAATGAAATTAGATCATTCATTTCTAAAAATTCCAGTGTGTCTACTGTGATCTTAAATGGGTCTGCTTATCTGAAATTACACAATGATCATGGTTAATGCCAAATGCCCTTTCCATACAAAATAAGGAGAACTGTGTTTCATCTTTGTAATAATATTAACTAATAGAGTGAAGTGCTTCAGAATTTATAAATCAGGATTAAATGCGCTATAACCCTGGAGTCCTTTAAACCCTGAGAGGTGATGTGGGCATATTTGATCACCATATTAATACTGTAATGGGGGAAACTGAGGCTTAGGAAAGCTCACTAGGGACAGTATATTATTTTTCATACCTGAGACTTCAAAGTCAAATCCAGGCTTCCTTCCATTACTCCACACCACTGTTTGCTCTCTTTTTGTTTTTCATTGTACATTTAAAAATAGCAATGTATTGATTTTTTTTTAATCTGCCATCTAGGGACACTTGTGTTGTGAAGTAAAACAGAGGTGATCCATTTTCTAACATTTTTACTGTTCTAGAATTTAGTGTTGATTTAGTCTACATAAAATTCATAGTAAAAAATGGCAACTTCCGTTACAGAAATGTGAACTATGAAATTTAAATCTGGTCTGTTTCTACTTCTGTGTTTTGGGGAGAGAAGTGAATAGCTCCTAGCCAGTGAAGTGTCACTTGGTACACTCCAAAAGGTCATGCCATTGTTTTCCTTTTCAATTTTGCCATTTTTATTTTTAAAAAGTATTTTTTATTTACTGAGCAATTGGTCAAAAAATATGTACTCTCAGCCCCATGCTGAAATCTGAGGCCGCTGTGGATGGGGTAGTTACCGTGCACTTGACAGTGGGGTAGAACTGCTTGGGAAGATGGGAGTTGCCTGTACCAGAAGCCAGCTACAGGCAACTGGTGCCAGGTCCCAACGCTGAGTATAGGGAAGGGACAGCACAGGTAGACAAGGATAGTCAGCAAAAGCTGCATGAGAGCAGAAGGTGAACTGAGGATGGCTGTGGAAGCCAGACTCTCAGCAACTTGCTGACCGACAGTGAAAGTACCTGGCAGAAACATCAGTGTACACACCGGACTTGGGTGGGCTTGGGTCATCAGATCTGTTTCCTTTCCTATCTACAAGGCAGCTACGATCGACAGAAAATGTCCTTGGACATGAATCTTTCTAAGGGGCTGGTTATAAAACATGTTAATTTACAACACCTCTACTCCCAAATATAAGGGGGGGGACCCAAAATACCTGGAATTATCTTCTGGGGAGGGGAGGCGGCGGGTCCCTTGTAGTACAGGCTTCCCCTGCTAGGTGAGTGTTCTGGGAACCCATCTGCGTCAGTGTGCCAGCTGGCCTTGTTGTGAGAGGTTGAGTTCGGCTTCAGTGAATTTTTTTGGAGATCCTTGCCCATTTTCATGATGAGCAATTTACATGTACAAGGTGCAGAATGACCACACACCTGCCCCCACCGCGCTGAGTATTCAGCAGTTCTTGACCAAAAACGACATGACCCTTGTACCCCATCCTCCCTAGTCACTTGATTTTACCCCAAGTGACATTTTTCTGTTTCCCTGAATGAAAACAGTCCTCAACAGGAACGTTTTGCTGATGCGGAAGACGTGAAACAAAAAAATGGCAGAAGCACTAAAAGGCATCAAAATCGATGAGTTCAAAAACTGTTCTGAGCAGTGGAAAAGGCACCTCAATAGGTGTATCGCATCAAACGGAGAGTGTTTTGAAAGTAACTGAAATTTAAACATGTAAGAATAAATACATAATGTTTTTCATAAATGAATTCCAGGGTTTTGTGGGTTCCCCTCATACATAAATGTCAATCTTCTTATCCATTCTCCCCATCAGCCTAGAAAGTGGGGCAAGGCAGGTTTAGGGCTCCTTCTCTCCAGGTGGGGCAGCTGACCTCATGGCGGGTCTGCATCTGTAAGCGCTCACTGGGCCAACAGTCTCCCCTTCTAGCTTGCTTTCTACTCTGAGCTGCTTCTGCTCCAATACCTTGTGGGGGTGGGGGTGGGGAAGGTGTGCATTTGTGCTCTGTTTGGCTTCATTATAATGCCGTGTCACTCTTCTTACACACAGTTCTACAGGGTGGAAATAGAAGACCAGGACTTGGATAAATCTCACAGAAAATCAACCTTAGAATCTTGAGATTCAGTACAAAAAGCTAGCAGTTTCTCCCAAGTTCACATGCAAAATTAACAATCCTTCTTCTTAACCACACGGCCACCTTATCAAAAATCTCAATTCTAGAGCAGTTCCAACACAGCTGGACTGTTTCAAGCTTGCAAAGAATTCCTAACAGTGCCTGTCATGGCTAGATTTGGGTCACCTCATTCGGGTAAGGTACATGCAATTTGATATCTAAAGTGGGGAGTTTCCCTCAGTCATTCAGTTTCTGGGCTACTTAAGATCCCAAGTCACCTCAAAGCTAACTCCCTGCACTATTCTTTATTCTCTTCTGTTCTCTAGCAAACATTGTCATGGCTCACGCCTGGGAAAGGAAAGTGGGAACCGCGCCTCACACTGGGCTCATCGGAAATTCCACCCCAAGACACAACCCCGGTTTTAAAGGCCTGCCTGAGGAGAGGTCCTCTATCTGATGACACTGCCTGCCTCCTACTAGGGATCTACTGAAGGTCCTTACAAGGTCGACCTAGTCTCCTTTCTGGCTAAGCATCTGGGGGAAATCTCTGTAAGAGTTTTGCTTGTCTTGCTCCACAGTTAAGTGTGACCACTGATCCTTAGATTCTTTTGACCTTGGTCTCTGTCACTCGCTAAGTGAGATAGAAACCCTGAGTGTGCAGGTTTGTCTTACCTCCGCGCGGAGCATCACACATTCCCTCGGAAAGACTCAATTGGCAATTTTGAACGTTGGGGTTTCCTCACTTGAAGCCAGTGGGTTGGACCTAGATGTCACCTCTCTTATAAGAAAGGCCCACTGTGTCCAGACAGTCACCCCCACGGTCTGGGACACTTGCTCCCTTTAACGGAGATTCCAATTCCGTGTTCCCCCCGCCCCAGCTCCTGGAGTACATGTGTAAATCATCTGCTGCTGCCCATTCCTTCCAGATGGCAGACAGAGTCCAACTCACAATTTACTTAATGTGCATAACGAACTTGTGTGCTCAAGGGATTACCAAACTGTGGCTTTGGGGTAAAACAGTTTACCTGAGTGTGTGTGTGTGTGTGTGTGTGTGTGTACATGTGTTGCTGTGCATGTGCTGTGTGTGTGTGTGTGTGTGTGTGTGTGCATGTGTACTCATTTTTAAGATGAAGCTACTAACTGGCTCAGTTCTCCACATCGATAGAATCCAAATATCTCCATGAGAACTAACAGGTCCTACGTGATCCAGTTTCTGCTTACCTCTGGAATCAAATTCCCACTCTCCCTCCCATATGGAACAGCCAATAATCTCCTAAAACATTCAAATACCTGGATCACGGTACATGCTGTGTAACTCTCTGCAGTGCTCCCCACCCCCACCTACCCCACCCTCTCCCGCCTCACACACTTTTAATCACCCTTTATCTCTCCGTTGAGAAGTAATGGGTCTCTGATCTTGGGGATTCGTTATTGGGCTCTCCTCTGTGATCCTACAACTCCTGCACTGAGCCCCAGGGAAGCGCTTATACTACACCATGATAGCCTGGGTAAGTATGTTTACTTACCTGTCTCTCCTTGAGGAAAGAAACTATGACTCATTACTGTGTCTTCAGGGTCTTACACAGTACCTGCTGGGCTCACAGCAAATGTTTAAGAAATATTTATTGAATGAAGGCATCATTGAATCAGTTAATGAGTCAATAGTTTTTATGCAGAGAATGTGAGTGAAGAGCACTATTCCTACTTCTATTATATTGTCTATTCTCTATTTTAATCCTGGCTGGGATCGTGCTGTCTCCGCAAGGAATTAAGATTAGAGGTGCTCACCTAGGCACTGATTGCATCTTTCCTTCGGGGAGGAACAACCACCTTCCTGCTATTCCTCTTGTTTTCAACTTGAAAATGTTTTGAATTTCACATGTAGAACCCGTGAGGATCATGCGAACAAAGCTGACCCCAAAGCCACAAATCTGCCCTTTTCAAGTGCACTGTTTCTCCATTGTGCTTTCCTCCATTCTCCTGTTTCCCAGATGAATACCGCAGCACCCTCTCCATCTTTGCTTTTGCATCAGGTTCAGCTCCATTTTTCCTTTTCAGACCTCTAGGAATCCCTCCTTCCTGCATTTTTCTAAAGCCACCACTCTAAATAGTTTCTTAGGTGTACGTCCACAATTAATTGATTGATTCAGTCATTTCTTATTTCAATAAATATTTACTGAAGATCTACCACGTGCCAGGAAGTCACTATGCAAGCTTTCCTCTCACTTCCAATCTGGATTCCTCCACCAGCTGGCATACACAACCAGACCAAGCTACCCAAGGACCAATTTCACCATATCCAACCCCATCTCGAGACATGAGTGTGATACTTCTAGACAAATCAATCCACCACAGTCTTAAAGCTTAAAAGTGGTAGAACCAGGCTGTTGCATATTTGTTAGGTGTTTTTTTTTCTCCTAAAATAAAGTGTAATATCTTTCAGAGATGAAATCATAGCTTAAGTTTCCCATAGGATAGGAAAATAATTATAAGCCAAAACAATCTTTTGATTAATTATTTAAAAGAAACCAAAAAGAATGAAAGTTAAATGGTATGGGATTATTTTTTAGGATGATGAAAATGTTCTAAAATTGCTGATGGTGATGATGGCTGCACATATATGTGAATGCATTAAAAATAATTAAATTATACAATTAAATAAGTAAACTATGATATGTGAACTGTATCTCAATAAAACTACTCAAATGGAAGAGTAGAAATCAAGACATTCCCAAGTAAACAAAAATTGAGAGTGGTTTTTGAGATTATCACACCAAGAAAAATAAGTCAGAAAAAGTCGAAAACCAGATGACTTCACTCATATGTGGGATATAAAACTGAAAGCAACAATCAAACAAGACAAACAAACAAATAAAAACTCACAGACACAACACTTTAGTGGTTACCAGAGGGTAAGGGGGAGTGGGTGGTAGAAGAGGGTAGAGGGGTCAAATATACAGTGACAGAAAGAGAACTGACTCTGGGTGGTGAACGTACAATGAGGTATAGACATATGATGTATTATAAAATTGTACACTTGAAACCTATATAACTTTACTAACCAATGCCACCCCATATAAATTTAATAAAAATTAATTTTAAAATGAGGGTGTACATTAGACATGCTCTACAAGGGAGTCTTCCCAATGGCCTTTCATGAAGAAATAGACAAGCTGATCCTAAAATTCATTCAAAATAATAAGAGCCTCTGAATAGCTAACACAATCTTAGAAAAGAATAGAGTTGGTGCACTCACATTTCCCAATATCAAACAAGTAAAAAATTTAAAAATATAGTATTTACACAGGGATAGATCGATAGAATAGAACTGAGAGTCCAGAAGTAACTTGTACATCTATAGTCAACTGATTTCTGACAAGGGTGACTAAAACCATTCACAAAGTATAGCCTTTTCAACAAACGGTGCTGGGCCAGTTGGACTTTCACACATAGAAGCATGAATTGGGACCACTATCTCACACCATACATAAAAATTCATTCAAACTGAATGGCCCTAATGTAAAAGCTAAAGCTATGAATCACTTAGAAGAAAATATAGTTATTAATCCTCACGATCTTGGACTAGACAGTAGTTTCACAAACATGACACATGAATCATAAGGCGCAAAAGAAAAAACAAGTTTAACTTATCAAAATTTAAAACTTTTGTGCAAAGGACAATATGAAGAAAGTACAAAGACATTCCACAGAGTGAGATAAAATATCTGCCAATCACATATCTGGTAAGATTCTAATATCCAGAATATATAAAGAACCCTAATTGCTCAACAACAAACAAACACACAACCCAGTTTTAAAAATGGGCAAATGACTTGAATAGGTATTTCTCCAAAGAAGATATAAAAATGCCAATGAGCAAATGAAAAGATGCTCAATATCACTAGTCATTAAGGAAATGCAAATCAAAACCACAATGAGATACCACTTCACACCCACTAACATAGCTCCAATTAAACACAAAAACAAACACAAAAACAATAAGACCAGAAACTAACAAACTGGTGAGAATGTGGAGAAATTGGAACACTCGTACATTGCTAGTGAGAAGGTAAAATCGTGTAGCCTCTCTGAAAAACAGTTTGGGAGTTCCTCAACCCAGAAATCCTCTATGACCCAGAAATTCTATTACTAAGTAAATCCAAGAGAATTGAAAACAAATGAACCAACAAAAATTCAAACCAACACTTGTACGTGAATGTTCATAGTAGTATTATTCATTAATGGCCAAGAACTGTAAACAACCCAAACGCCTATCAACTGATGGATGGATAAATAAAATGTGGTATATCCATACATACCATGGACTATTATGCAACCCTTAAAAAGGACTTAAGTACAGACATGCTACCACATGGATGAGCCATGAATACCTTTTGCTAGTGAGAGAAGCTAGGCCCAAAAGACCATATAGTATATGTTTTTATATATTAAATGTCTAGAACTGGCAAATCCACAGAGACAGGAAGCTGGCCGATGGTTGCCAAGGACTCAGGGAGTGGAAAATGGGGAGTGAGTGCTTAATGGGTACAGGTTTTCTCAGGGTGATGAAGACAATCTGGAATTGGATAACGTGACAGCGCAAAGCATTGCGAATGTACTAAAACCCACAGAATTGTATACTTTTGAGTGGTTAAAATGGTGAATTTTATCTAACCTCATTCATTTTAAAAAGTGCAATGAAAATGAGATGAGACGAAAGAAATTGTTGCATGGTACAGTGCTTTCTCACTCGTTTTCTCACTTGTTTTCATGGAAATAATCATACGAAGGGAAAATATGCTTTGATTGCAAATTTAGGCTATGTGATGAACAACAACAACAAAAAAAAATCCAGAGATTTCAGAGTTCTAGCTCTGACATTTAAGAGTCATATGACCTTGGGGAAGTCCCCTCCTTTCTCTGGGCCTGTTACCTCAGATGACATCCCGGCGTCTACCTGCCCAATGTATGGGCTGGGCCTGGCCCGGACCCAAGGACTGCACAGAAAGGCCGCAAGTCAGTTCCGAGCCTGACTCACCGTGAGATGTGTTAATGCTAAAGTGGGAGGGGAGGGGCAACAATCCACAATTCTGCCTCAGATTTCCCCTGGCTGTTCCTCATTTGTGGGCAAAATGCTCAAGAATGCTATTTTTAAAGGGTGACGAGATTTGGTTATAATGTTCTCAGAGGAAGGGGAGGTAAGGACTGGGAGAGCTTTGCCCAAACCACAGGGCCTCGAACTGCAGTCCACATCACCAGCAACAGCCCTAATGAGCTCTGCGCTGGACTCTCCAAATTGAATTACATAATACATTTCCGTTTCATTTCATGAATCACAACTTGGGATACAATGTTCCTGGGTTGCAGTTGATATATTTCAGAGATTACCAAAGATTTCAAAAAAAGAAAAATCTATTTTATTAAATTCATATGTAAAATGCCTGTATGTCAGCCAACTTATTTATTTTCAAATTTGGGATTTTCTTAAATGTCGTAGTTAGAGCTCAATGTCAAGAGAGTTCCCGATAAACCCATTAATAAATGGTAAGACGGCAGCTGCCCCTGGATTTTTCATTTCTTTTGACAGCTTAGTTCCTGGCTGATGACTGGGTTTTATTTCAGCTGCCCCTGTTGGAGTCTCTTTGAGGGTGAGAGTGAGAAAGTGGTACAGCCTCAGAACACGGCCTAGGGAACGCGAAACTCATATGGAGAACTAGGGGACAGCGAGGGGACGGCGAGGGGACGGCGAGGTTACTTCACTGGGACCCCAAGCCCCGTATTCCAACATTAACCCCTTCACGGACAGCAGTGTTGCTGACATACTTCAGGGCTCACTCCTGTTTGCTCAGCACAACGCGGGAGTTAGAGCACGGGATCTGGAATCAGAAAGACACAGGTTCAAATCCTAGCTCAGCCATTATCAGCTATGCAACCTCGGGCAAGTCATCTCATCTCTCTAAGTTTCAGTATAACTTACGCTGTACTACGGGAGCTGTAATAGAACGTGTGTCACAGAGTTGTTGCCAGGACTAATGGCATGAGGTATGCAAAGTGACGAGCACAGTGCCTAGCACACAGAAAGCAGCCGATGACCATCAGTCACATGCTATTGCTATTGTTCTTAGAAGCAGCGACTTCGAATTGTAAATTGAGTTTAGGCACATCCAGCATCTCCTGAGTTGGGGTTCATTTTCAAAACGTAGGATCAAGTTCACTTTTGTGACAACGCATACTCTTTGAGATGCGACTTGGCTGTACGTCATTAATTAACATATTTATCCATCCTTTATTTAATATTTACTGACTACCGTTCAGGAGCTAGACAGAATGTTAACCATCAGGGGAACAAAGTTGGGAAAAACAAATCCAGTTGCTGTCCTCCAGGCTCTGACTGGGGAGAGAGACAAGGACTGAGATGAACACAGGCCTGTTTGGTGAGTGTGAGTGTGATGAAGTCTCTGTGCGGGGCAGAGACGACGGCCGCCTGATCCAGGGTGGGTGCTGGGAGAACAGTGCCCCCTGTGAGGTGAGCTGGGAGTCAGTGGGAGGATGGGAAAGGGTCATGTGTGAGGGGGTTCAGGACATGGGGACTCATCACCACGTGTGAGGGGGTTCGGGAGATGGAGACAC
>PVJL010003735.1:23078-149049 GCA_004026885.1 Lyroderma lyra
GACGCATCACCATGTGTGAGGGGGTTCAGGACATGGGGACGCATCACCATGTGTGAGGGGGTTCAGGACATGGGGTCTCATCACCATGTGTGAGGGGGTTCGGGAGATGGAGACACATCACCATGTGTGAGGGGGTTCAGGAGATGGGGACTCCTCACCATGTGTGAGGGGGTTCAGGAGATGGGGACTCATCACCATGTGTGAGGGGGTTCGGGAGATGGAGACGCATCACCATGTACGATGGGGTTCAGGACATGGGGACGCATCACCATGTGTGAGGGGGTTCGGGAGATGGGGACGCAGCCCCACAAGACAGCTGAGAACGGGTGCAGGGAGCTGCTTCTGTAAATGTCTACGACGAGCCCAGGCATTTTTACATTCGTCACTCCAACCAATGGAACCCCGACTCCCACCGTACAGAGGCGGAACCAAAGAAATGCTGTAACCGGTCCAAGATCATCCAGCCAGGAGCCCACGGCAGAGGCAAGACGCAAGCTCAGAGCTGCCTGACTCCTTCCACGGGACCCTCCCACCGACCTGACTGTCGCACGTGCAGTAGTGAAGGCCTATGTCGTTGGTATGGATTAGAAGTCCAAAGAGACTTCCTTGGTCTTCTGGACTAACTAACGTACATTGCACCAATCAGCATTTAACAGAACACGGATCATGGAATCACGACTTCTTCCAGAGCAAAAATGAGCAGGTGAAAAGTCACTTGAGCAGTACCCACAATTCCATTTGGCCTCCA
The DNA here is from genome assembly GCA_004026885.1 of Lyroderma lyra. NCBI lineage: Eukaryota > Metazoa > Chordata > Mammalia > Chiroptera > Megadermatidae > Lyroderma > Lyroderma lyra. The sequence continues at coordinate 23,827 of PVJL010003735.1, forward strand.
TTCTCAAACCCTAGCTCAATTTTTTTCTAACAGAACGTAGGTGTGACGAGGGCGTTTTCAACTCTTCCTAGGGAAGACAAAATACAATCCTTGGTTCATGAAGAATGTAGCACTGTGAGAGCGACTGATCTTTGTTTCTTATTTTAACCTCTAAACACCTATCAGTAGACTAAAATCTGTTATTCATGCAAACGCGTTGTTGCTTACAACCATGATGGTCAACCTTGCTAAAGACAGAGTTCACAGAGCTGAGGGGCTTGGGTATGTTCCTTGCAGCACCTGTCCCTCAGGGTGACACCCTCACCTGACCCTGGCATTGCATTTGTCATTTATAAAGCCCTGGGCTTCCTCATTCTCCTTTGATGTTCACAACAACTGCAGAAGGTGAATAGGACAGGCATTCCACCTCCACAGTGCAGAGTGCTTAGGGCACACTCACAGGGTAGCCAGGGCCAGCACTGATCCCCCACGGCCTGTGTCTCCCCCAGCTCTGTCCCCTGCACCGGACTCTCTCCTAATTGCTCCGTTCATTGTGTACCTGTGAGGGTTAACTGGGAACACAGGAGTTCTGTTAAATATCACAGTAGTTCGTACATTTTAATCCTGATCCCCTAGCCTACTGTAGCTGCTGTAAAATATATGGCAATAATTTCCTGAGGCAGGGTAATGTATAAGGAATGTCAGGCCAGCCTCTGGGCATATTTGCCTTAGCTCAGTTTTATTAAAGTGAAACTTTTATTAAGGCATGTGGTGAATTGAGCAATCGGCATGATTCATGCTGTTATAAACCCATTGCTACACTCACAATAAATCAATGAGCCATTGTCGTACATTTGCTGTGGAGCTGGTAGAAACGAGGAAAAAATCAATATGGGAATATTATTCAGACCATATGAAAGTATTAAAGTGTATTCTGTGTGTATTAAACCTGGCCAAACCATATTTCATGTGCACTTTTTTCCCCCTAAATATCTCCTTTAGGATCCTCCACCCCATGCCATTTGCTAATCCACAGGCTGTTGTGAAATAATTATAGGAAATATTTCAAATTCCACATAGGTCTTTCTGATCTTAAACAATTACTTCATAATGATAAATTTGCATAGCAAAACTGTCCTGAGAAAAAAGCATTAGCAATAAATATAGAACGATGAGCCTCTTCCTCTACAAACAGAATACAGCCATAAGGTCATATAATTTAAAAAAAAAAAAAAAATGACCAGCCAACAGGCAGAAGAGATTTGAGCCAGAGCAAGGGCATTTGTCATGATCTCCTCGCTTGCTGGGGACACCGTGGAGCCAGTGGCAATCTCCACATCTCTGGAAACCACTGCCACATGTCCATGTACCTGCAACTTCCCCCGAGGGCTGAAGGACATGGCGGTGACCCAGGTCTCCCGACGGCTGCAGCGTGTGATATCCCGCATTTCTGCGTTAGGAAGTTTCAGGGTCCTCTGGAGGCCGATTCCAGTGGGTCACCAAAAAAGGTGTAGCCACATCTGGCTTCACACCCAGGCTGCAGTACCACTGAGATCACTATCTGCTTTGGGAGGTAAGGAGCTAGGCCATTGTTGGCCATCTTAGTCACTTCAAAGGGGTTCCTGGGGCACTCCCGCGCTCACCAGAACAAAGGTGAGGTTTCACAAAACACCTCTGCGACATGCGTCACATTCAGTAGGTTTAGGCCCCTGTGACAAGTGTTCTCAGAAGAGAGGACTGTGGAACCCAAGGGGAGGTGGTGACAGTCACGACCCAAGGATCTGAGATTCCTGGAAGCAGTTTTGAGGATGGTTTCAATTCAACAGGCTTAACACATGAACCCAAAATATTCCCCTTGAGAGGCTCGCTGTTGTTAGCTTGCCACCCAAGGGCTCTTTGGGAGAAAGAAAATCGGCCAGTCACTTAGTTGGAAGTCAACTGGGACTCCCCTTGTGTGACATCATTTCACATTCCCAATAAAAGAGGAGGCCCAAACGCATAATCCAGGCACCAGGACAGCAAGGGGGTTTGGGGATGACCCTAGGAAGTTTGAAGCCTTTCGTAATCAAAAAGGTTGTGCTCAGCCCCAGGAGGTAACCTTTCTGCTCCACTTCATTTTGCTTTTATGTGTGACAGATTTAATAAAAATAATAGTCCTTACCTAGCTACTTACTCAAACGAGTTAAACTGTAGGATTTAATTTCGCTTGATTTCGAAAGAAATAGGAGGAGGAGAGAGCAAAAATGAACAGAGGGGCTAAGAGACTGAACCCCACAGCATGTGCGGGGTCAGGGAGGCAGGAACTAAGTGTCCCCTTGCCAGCTCTCTCCCAGCCGCTGCTCCCAGGACGCAGGCTGCAGGTGCTGGTGTTCTGCTGCCCTCCGTGCTTGCATTTGGAGCCCAACCTACAGACGACGGGAGCTTCGGTGGGGAGACCAGAGCGTGTGACATAATGTTTGGCGTCAGTGCGGTATGTGTATCTTCCAGGGCCTATGGTCTGAGACGATCCATCACGGCCCATGACGTCAGATTATCCCCGGAGACTGAGGCCTCCTTGCAGAAAGGCAATTACCGTCACGTAACGGCATTTCCAGTCGTGAGAGTCAAGGCCAATGCTGGGAAGAAGTGACTGGGAGGACACTGGGTGCCACGCACACATCCCACGGACGGAGCATCGTGACCCGAGCTGCCGGTGAGCTCGGCACTTCGTCCCCTTCCCATACGCTTCTCTGCGTTGGCTGCCATCCACAGCCCCCCGGCCAGCCACGCGCCGCCGGTGAGTCCCAGGCCGCCGCGGGGGTGACCCGGCCGCCACCTGCTCCCGGGCTCGCGCTCCCTCGCTCCCCAGCCCGGCAGGGCCGCTCGGGGCGCTGCCTGCAGCCTCTCCTCTCCGTGTTCCATCTCCTCCGTCATGTTCCTCTTGCTCTAAGTCTTGATTTTGTTTCTACGTCTCCACCTTGAATTTAGTGTCGCCTTTTGAACATTTTTCCCCTGACGTTTTCTTCGCAATGATCTGTATCCCGCCTGGAACCTTCTCTCCTCCGACGTGGGCTTGCGAACAGGAACCTAACACCGCAGCACGGCCACTCAGTCCCCTGACCAGGATTTGCAGTCACTCTGTCCCTGACCCTGGCTATTTATTCGCGGTACCCAAAGCAGTGAGATGGCCTTCTCAGCGCACGCATGCGGTTCCAACAGCTGCTTTAGCACTCACTGAGGGCGTGGCCGTGGCGTCCCCATCCGTCTGAGATCCCGGGTACATGAAGCACTTGGCCTAGAGCCTTGCACATAGGCACTCCGTGCGTGGAGCCCACTGATCTGATATTATTGCCAAGCTGTAGTTAAGACCCTCGGAGGGTCGATGTTTCTTAGGCTCATGATTGTTGGGGGCATACTTGGTGCACATTGCTGAATTATCTCAAAACTTGTTTAAATAATTGAAAGGAAATTTTGGAAGGGATTTTTAGGGCACTAAGACATGGGTTCAGACAGACTTGGTGACGTTCCCTTGTTGCTCTTTGACCTTGTCTCTCAGAGACCACCCCACCGTCGCCTTGGTCTCATTCCCAGCCCCACCCCAGGTTCCCATTCTCTGTCCTAGGCCCGCGATGAAGGAAGGAATGTTGAGAGTAAATGTTGCTGGAGGGTAGGTAAGCTTCGGTAAATGTTTACATTGACTGTCTCCTCCCAAACACATGCATAATCAATAGGGGACATTAGCAGACCAAACTGCTCTTCAGCGTCTAAGGAAAGAAGGTATCCTGGCAGATCTGCAGGCCGTGTCCCACCGTCAGCCAAAAAACCAGAATCTGCAGGAAGAGGCCTGGGAATCTGTTTTTAACAAGTACCTTGTCATCAGATAACTTGGAAAAGTGGATCTAAATCACCCTGACGGGGCCTCCCCATATCCCAGGAAAGTGCTGTATGGGGCAGGAAAAACTGCATATGCTCTCAAGGAGTCCATGTTCTCCTTGGAGACTGTATATAATAAATGTGCGTGCACATATGCATACGAGGACTGTCCAGGAAAAAGTCCAGCCATCGTCCATGTAACGAGAACAGTTACGGAGCTGGATACTTTCTGGACAGCCCTCATGTATGCATGTGGGTGTGTACACACATACACACACACACATGCATAAAAAGAGAATTCATCGTTCAAGTTTGTCATTCAAAGTGAGATCTGTGTAAGTAAAATGCACAGGAACAATATGTCCCAAAAGATAGGCCTGGAGTAGCATCTTGAAGGAAGTTTGCGTAGGAATTTCAGTGCCGGTTATTACAAAAATACTCAAATACCCACACGAGTAAAATAAATCGGATAGTGAACACCCGTGGACCCGTCATTGATTTTCATTAATTTTGCCCAACTTTTTACCTGTCTTCCTGGCCATTTCTCCACACGCCCTCTTTCTCCCCAGAACTGTGCTGGGCCCCAAGCTGTCTGTTGCCCATCTGCGACGAGACCACATCAATGTTTCCTCTATTTCTACACCTATCTTGTTGAAGACAGACCTACAGACCACACACTGAGCATCGCTGCGTTAAAGCACATGCTATTCATCGTCTCCCATGAACTAACAAAGACAAAAGAATTGCAGGTAAGGGCAATGCTGAAAATGGGACTGGACCACACGGCAGGGAGCGAACCATTTAGAAGGTTCCTGTACTGAGTCAGGCACGCTACTCATGTGCCCCGTTTAATCCCTCCGGCGGCCTGAGACACGTATTACAGCATTTGTCACTTTGCGGATGAGGAAGGGGCAGTGCATCCAAAGGCACCCAGCTGGAAGTGGGCAAAGGTGGGTAACGAAGGTCTGTCCATCTCCAGGGCCTGTGCTGCCTTCACTGACCTGCAGCCTCTTTACGTAGCACCAGCCTGACGAGAACCTCGGAGCGGGAAAAACCAAAGTCCCAGCGAATGGACACAGACAGTAAGAACTGGGGCGCGATGATGGGGCCGTAAGTGCTGGCAGGGGGGCTTTCCTTTGTCCTTTAGTGGGTACCAAAGAGCCTTTAAACATTATGATGACAACATCTGCCATTATGAAGAATTAAATTTCAGGTAATATGAAAAATAATGTACAGCTATTGCATAAATTTTGGAGAATCGAAAAAACGATCCCATGATAGTTACATAAATTTCTTCAGTGTCTTTTTTCCCAACATGTATTTTTCAGATGCTTGTAATCTTACTCTACACATGTTTTTATAGTCTGCTTTTTCATTTAACATCATTTCTAATAAATGTGTGCCATGTTGTTTCATAGTTTTTAATTTCTATAACTTATAATGATCTTACAATAGTTCATCTAGTATATATGCCATAATTTATTCAAAAATCCCTTTAATGGTAGAACACTTAGGCTCTTTCCAGTTTTGTGTTATTATACATAATGCTACGATGAACATCTTTATGCATACAGGTTTTTCTGTATTAAGGAATATACCTTTAGGAAGGGATCTAAAAGTGGACTTACTGGGCCTAACATGTGCTTCCTGATGTGCAGCGCCAACCGCTTTTCAAAAAGATTATGCTAATTTACATGATCACCAACAATATGGAGAGTGCCAGCCACTGGGGGATTCCGAGTGGGGAAAGGGGACTAGACTGTGGATGATTTTAATATACATAAGATACTTAACTTAGATCTTTAAGGTAGTGGGGAACTATGGTGGGCTCTTGCCCAGGAGAGCAAGGTGTGAAAAGTTTTATAAGGTTCATCTGAAGTCAGCACTTGTGACATCTAAGGACTAGTAGCCAGGAGCCTGGTTCTTGTCTCTGTTCTGTTGAAACCAACCAAGGCATCTTGGACAAGTCACCTGTCTATAGGCACTGGTTTCTTCCCACATTAAATGAGAATATGTAGTAAATAATCTTTAGAGCTCTAAGGTTGTATGATTCATGTGAATTCTGAACATTTACTTATAGATACTTGAAATTCTCTAACTAATCGTTCATTCCTCTAAGTTCTAGGAAAAGCCCAGTTCGTTTGGGAATGCACAAGGCCAGCCACCTAGGACACTATTTCCCCTCCTAAATTGATGACACACGCTGTCCGTTGGTCGTGGGTCTCTTTCTGGCAGAGAATCACCCTCCACACAGCACTCAGGCAGCCCCTCACAAATTACCAGTGGTCAGTGACACACGGAGGTGGCCCGCTCGCTATCCAGGCCCCGGGCCGACCTCCTCCGTGATTCCTCGGGGTCTACAGAGGCCAGAGAACAGACGTAGAGAAGGAACAGAGAGCCGTGAGAGGTAAGCCCTCAGATCATGCTTACCTCGACCCATTTCTCTTCTGAGAACTTACAAATACGACCTCATTTCCTTCTCAAACAGCCCTAGCAGGTAGGTTGTTACTGCCCACTGCACAACGAGGAAGCTTAGGCATGGAGGCTAAGGGGCACACCCACAGTCACCCAGCTGGTGGGAAGCGGCAGAGCCTGGGTTCCAACCTTGGCAGTCTGGCTTCTAGGAAGGATGGACTCTGTCCTTCTCCACTGTGTCATGCAAGAAGGGAGGGAGGAGGCTTCTGGGAGGAGCCGGCATCTTAGGGTTCCCCAACCCTCTTCACCCCCCAACATAGACTCCTCTGTTTCCAACTAACAGAACAGGAAAGAGATGGTAGGAAAAGTGCAACCTCTTCTTAACAACCTTGGCCCTGCAGTGACAGACTTCGCTTCTGTTTACATTTCATTTGCCAAAGTGGATGCAGGGTGGAGTTGGGGACACGGGGAAATGAGAAATGTTGTCCCAGGAGGGGCAGCCACTTCCACAAAACATGTCTGCACTATGTGCGGTGAGTTCAAGCTTTAGGTGACCCCCTCGGCCACAGGGCCTCGATCAGACGAGGTCTTAATGCCAGGAGAAGGTGCCAGAGCATCATGACTAGGTCAGCTGACCCTGGGAGGGTTCTGAGCAGGGACACTTTGTCACCGAAGCTATAGACTTTGGAAAGATAAGTCTTCCAACAGCACGGCTCTGAAGGATGGAAACAATGGAGAAGAGACCACAGCAGAAGACTACTGAAATAATGCAGGCAAGAAGTGGGGACCTGAGTGAGGCTGACAGCAGTGAGGTGACAAGAAAACTGGAAGAAAAGACGAGGCAAGTTCAAATAGAGAGCAGACAGGGCGAATGGTCAGCTGAAGGAGTGGGAGGGGCCACATAAACGCCAGGTTTCCAAAGGGCAGAAGCAGAGATTCAGGAGCCCCAGGAGGCCAGGCAGGTGGTCAGAAAGCCTTTCGGTTAGGGCACGACGGCCAACGTGTGAGCCTGTGCCTGCAATAAAGGGACAGGCCACTGCACAGATACTCAGCTCCATTTGGGTTAGATGGAGCCCAAAGAAAAACATGGACTCCGCGAGCTCCCGGGCAGCTCTCCTGGGTGTGTCTCAAAGCCAGTGCCCGTCCAGGCTTCCTCTGCATCTGGACGGAGCGTGTCTGGGATTCGAGCTTGCTGGTGCACCGTGGACACGGGCAGCTGCCAAATGCGGCCAGAGCCGCCACTGGAGACCTGTTTTCACAGGTTTTGTTTGGAAACTCAGTGTGGGGCTTGGGAGCAGCTGGGAGTTTCTGAGTAATTGCGTACCCTGGGAGTGGAGGGAGGCCAAGTTCAACAGTCTTTCCCAGCGACTCAAGCGAGGGCAATGCAGGAAGTCAGGTGAGGCCGCCCACGGCCGAGTCTGAGGCCCCATTTGGCTCCAGTTCCTTAAGTATAGGGCTCCCTCCAGAGGCAGACCCAGGGGCTCTGATGCCAACATGTTGGGTACCTCTGAGTCCCACATGCCACCCCAGGGGTCACTTTCCATAACAGGGATGGTTAGGTGTTTTATGTACATACAGTGATACCTTTAAAGTATCTGATCTATATAACCTGGAACTTAAATAGACAAGAGGATGATCATTTGTTCTGCAATGTGTTTTCCTTTAAGACTCAGATCAAATATCAGCTTTGAAGCTTTCCTTGACCTTGTCCTTGTCCACACCTCAGGAAGATTGATCTCCCCTCTGCACCACACTCAAGGCAATTCTACCACCAACTTAACATTTAACCATCCTACTCAATCACCAAACACCGCTTAAGTACTCACGGGGTGTTACAGACCATGGAGATAACGATGGAGAAGCTGGGAGAGGCTTCCTGGTTTTTGCACATCTGCCTTCCTCGGGGGTGCTGGTCTAAGGCTGATAGAACCGAACTGGACCCCCCCGCCCAAGTATTCTGCACTCTTCGGTGGAAATTGCCAAGAGATGGGCTCAGAGTAGCAGGCTCTTCTGGTACATTTGAGATTGGGGATTTGAGTCACCTACCCAGAAGGCTCTGGAATACTGATCTTGACTCCCGTCCACTGCCATTGGAAGGTGGTTATAAGCTGTCTCGTTACATGCAGTGAGGTGTCGCTGCCCCATCATTTAATTACTTACAGTCATTATGTTAAGGCAGCCTTCAGTGTCTTTCTTTGCTATCAAGGAATGACTATCAGACAAGGTGCAAGGAGTCCTAGTGCCAAAAAACTCTATGTCACAGTCTAGCCTTGGTGAGAGCAGCCCTGTGATCTGGGGTAGGTCACACGACGCTCCCACATTTTGGTTTTGCCACTTCCTCCCCTGTCGAATGAACACTTGCCTTTCAACCTCAAGGACTCGCCTGTTCCCCAATACCAAGATCTTACCCTGAATCTGACTTCTGTAGTTTGATTTAACATTCAGTTCTTCCACGGTTTAGAACCTCTGTGCTTATTTTTTATCATCTTTTTAAACCGGGGAATAAAAAGACAGCCTTTTACACCAGTCAGCCAAGATTCCCAGGTGGGCCCCTCTCTGGGAAAAGCACATGTGTCTGTCAAGATTCTGAAAAATGTATCCTCTTCAATCCCTGCGTTTTTCTTTAAAGGAAAATATATGGAAACCACAAACATATTTGTATCGTTCCCATACCATGCCTTCATACTTGAAGGAAGTGTTGGATTTTCTTGTTCTCTGGCTCCAAAAGCAGTGGGTGACATCAGTGAGCTAAAACGGCAGTTCTACTGCCCTTCTCCTATTAAACTTCAATGTTTACTTCTCAAGGGATTGGCCAAGAAAAGTCCATTTGGGCTGGAACGCAGCATATTTAGTCTCAGAATTAAGGTAATTTCTTTGGAAGAGTTTCAACCACATCAATTTATTTCAGAGATGTTGGTGTTGGTTCCCTTTTTAAAATTCCAAAGCCCCAAGATTTTTAACTGAACCTGCTCCTCTGACACAAGCGTGCGCTGGCTCTGATTCGGACAGCCATCTACTCTGTGGCGTTCAGTGGCCAGAGCTTTGAATGCACTAGGCAAAGACTGTGGTTTATGGCGTGGTTCAGAAGCACAGCAGGCAATCAGGACACTGAAGACCCACAGGCCTGAGGGACCCAGAGAAGAGCCACCCCTCATCTCTATAAATCTCCTCCAATAATAAAACACATTCACATACATGTTTTTTTCACTTGATCCTTATAACAATTCTGGGGTGCTAACACAGTAGGTATCATGATATCTATTTTCATAGACATTCAGGGGTTGGGTGGGATTGAATGCTTTGGCCAAGGCCTCCTGGCTGGTGAGTGGCAGACCCGAAATGCGGTGTTCCCCCCGAGCAGTGCTCCTCCCACAAGGCTCCTTCATCTCTGCAAGATCAGGACGAATTGTAACGAAGGGTTATTATGATGTGCCTGCCCTTGAAGATGCCCCATTGAGAAGACAGGAGACATGTCTAAAGATGATTGGAAGACCATCTAGAAAGTTCCTGCCTAAAATTATTGCCTCCACTTCCTCGTCAATGATGGCAAAAATTTTACCATTAAAGAGCCTTTTTTTTTTCAGTAAAGAACTGGGAGTCTTAAGTTCAGTTAAAGCACTGAATTTAAAAGTGGTCCAAAGACAAGAGATACCCAAGTGCTGTTGACACTAGTTCTTCTAGACCAAAATTCAATCATGGTGACATGAGCGATCGTTCTTTCTTTGTTCCCCATAGGCATATTTTATCATGTTAAGAAAGTAATATTATCTCTATTTTACTGAAAGTTGCCAACATAAATCATTCCTCTTAGCCAAAGTGGCCCCTTTGGTGTCTCTGAAACAGCTAGTAACATTACTCCAAGCATTACTCCATTATTCCACCCGTTACTCCCTTATTACTCCAAGTCTGTGCTTGTTCCGGTTGCTGCATCATGGTCTTGTCTTCCCAGCTCTAGAGCTGGGCAGTCTGTGGATTTCCTTAGAGATTATTGTTCTTTGTTTAACAGATGAGCAAGGAGGTTATGCGGGTTGCCAACACCACATGGTGGACTTATGTCTGAATGCAAGAGCCTACGGCAATCTGTTAAACACAGCAGCTTGGAAACTGGTCCCCGAGCTTCCTCTCCATTCCCCCACTTTTTTTCATATCAAAAGCCCTAGCACCCTTCACCACCTTAGAAGAGATCTATGAGGATTTATGCAACTGAAAAGGTTCCCGTGCTCTGTGTAGACCAATTTCTCTGGAAGAGAAAATAATATCTGGCTCAAACTTTGCTGGTTTAAAGATCTAGTGGTTTGCATCCCAACTCTGCTACTAACCACTCTGTGTCTCAGTTTTTTCGCCAACAAAATGAGTATCACGGATATTTCTTTTTTTTTTTTTTTCAATTTTTATTTCATTTTAATTTTTTTTTTAAGGATATTTCTATGGGTCCTTTTAATTCTAAAACTCAACCACCTTAGAATCTTAGACTCTCCAAATAGGGATTAGGAGCACAGAGTAGCAGGCGTCGTCTGAGGAGCCTCGGGAATGTTTTTGTAACCTACTTGCAGATGACCAGAATCCCGCTCCCCATGAATGAAGCTTTTCTTTTCTCAGTGTAAGAACAGACTCACCTATTAATTGACATGTACACTGAACTGTGAATAATTGGTAGCGGATTCCTTCTTGAAAATCACGTATGGATGATGACAAGTGGGCATAGGGTACCCCATGGAGGAGGAAGAGGAGAATTAAAGTCCAAGAAGGAGAAGTAGAGAACTCTAAAGGTGGTCCTTGCTTTGGGGTGGCCCTGGCAGGTTAGAGGGCAAAGGTAAGCCTAAGTTTAACCTTTCAAAGCTTAAAATGAAACACCAGGGCATCTGGCCTTCCTTCTTGTGCCAAAACAGCCTCCCCTCTGGAGTGTAGTGCTGCTTGAGAGCCATCAGTCCCTGAGGTCAGAAGGTTAATGTCCCACCCTGCTCAGGTCACCTCTCCACTCCCCTCTCTGAAACACCAGCCCTACAGTTTTAAGATGCATATAATAAAACTTGACCCTGAGGTCCACCCCATTAAAGGATAAAACGGTAATCCAGATACATACAACATTGCAGATACGTGGAAGTTCCATTTGCCTCTGAAATGGAATGCCGACAGATTTATGATAATTTGGCTATTGTCTTTCTTGATGTGTTACACTTACTATGGAGGAGATTATGGAGAGTGGAAAAGAATCTCAACTGTCCAAGTAAAATTACACGGTAATGCCTCCTGAACTCAAGACAAGGAGCTTTAATTTCTCCCTATGACACACATGCTTACAGAGACTGTAGAAATCTCTGACAGTCTTATTTAAAATGTGATCAGTTAAACCCTTTTGAATGTCATGCTAGGCACGTGTTATAGTTACTTTAAGGAAAAGGGATGCTTTCTCATTCATCTTTGGATCCACCAAAATGCCCAGCATAGTTCCTGGCATGCAATACACATGCAGGAATACTCACCGTGGTTAAAGAATGAATCTGAAAATGGCCATCAGAGAGCAGTGTGTGACAGAGTGAACACAGCACTCGATTAGAGGAGTTGGCATACCTGCATTTTCATCAAGATCAACGCATTGATGGTGACCCTGTGTGACTTCTGAGACTAGTCCTTGAGAGGCCTTGCAGCTTTGCGCTGCCTTGAGACTGCCCTGTAAGAAGCTGGTCTGATCTCCTAGAGCACGAGAAGTCTTGCAGAGAACAAGGACCCCCACACAACAGCCAGCACTCCTTTTCAGACGTGAAATCAGGCAAACTTGGACCTTCCAGGCCAGCCAACCCTCCAGCTGAAAGCAGTTGTGAATAAGCCCAGGAAAAGTGGAAGAGAGACGACTGGCCATCCCACAGAATTAAGAGATATCACACATTGTTTGGTTTTAAGCCACTAACATTTTGCATGGTCTGGTAGACAGCAAAGACCAACGGGGCCAGGAAGGTAGACCAGATGACTTTAGAGGTGCTTTCTGCTCTGATTTTAAAATCTTAGAGCAGGATGAATCATAGTGTTAACAGAATAATATCTCTGAAAGAATCTCTGTTCCACACAACTGATTTCACTGAGGAGGAAATGGACACACAGAGGGGAGCTTGTCCTATAAAATGCTTGACTGTGTCATACACGTTCAGACAGGAAGGAAAGCAAGCCTGGCCCGTGGTCCATGCCCTCATGTGGCGTCCTCCACACTTAAGAAGATGGCACAGACCAAGAGGCAGTGCTTTCTGAAGGGCAGCCTGCCCATCAATGAACAGAGCGCCAAGGAACAGCCCACACCAACAGACCACCCTCCCCTTCCAGAGACCCTGAAGCTTTCCATCCTGGTCTGAGGACCAAATCCAAATGTAATGGAAGAGTTCAGCTTAGATTTGGAGAGGCTCTGGCCTTCTCACACATACTTCTCATGTTCATTTTGTATTCTAACACTAAATTTCTCTCCTCTCCACCGTGCTGTTTCTACCTGTCTTAAGTAATGATCGTTCTAGTCCAAGTGTGGGCTTTCTGCTTCCTTTATCTGCACCTCTGAAAATACTCACAAAAATTCTTCTCCCTGAACTCGAAGCCATTACTAACATACTGTACGGTCTGGCATTGATTTAGGGCCAACCTGGGAATTTCAGGGTTGGGCTTGGATGTATCTGAGAGGAGTTAAATGTTTGGGGCAGGGGTGGAGCGCTGTTCCAACAAAATGGCAAAAGTAAACTTCAGGATGAGTGTCAGCAGAGAGAATTAGAAGAGACAATTAAATAAATACCTGGATAGAAATTCTGGGTCTGGTGCCATCCACAGAGCACACAACACCCATTTTAGACACATTCTGAAGACAATTTCAATAAGTCATCTGAGAAGATAAATCAAATAAATTCCAAATCTTAAGAACAGATTGGTTGCTATGTGGCTTCTTGCAAGTGGACCATTAAATCAACTTTTTAAAAACTAACAGTTTCTCCTGTCATCACCAAGTGAAGAAGGGGAGAAAAAAAAATCGGTGAGCCAGAGGAATGACATTCAGATGTTGAAAGGGTGAAACCTGGGGAACACGACCAAACCATTGCTAAAACCCAAGAAGCTGGTGGTGAAAACGGAGACACAAAGGCAGGCGTTCTCTCGGGCTTATTAGCACGCAGCCTGTGCCCACACGTGCTGACTGACACCAGCGACCCGCCCAGGAAAACACGGTAGCTATACTCCCTCCGGCACCTCCTCACCGAGCGTCCTAAGTGACAAGGGTGAAGTCGGAAGGGGGTTGATGGCCGACACTTTCGCAAACATCACCGTCTCACATGTCTGGAACCAGCAGTCACCTAAACCTCTAGTTTTGGGGGGATTTTTTTCCAACCCATTGACCTCGTAACATGCAACACCGTTGTTAACTGTCACGGTGCTGCAGACGGGTTCCAGGGTCCAGGAGATGGCACTGCGCACGCATCACCACGATGCCACTGACGAGAGGCAATGCCAGCAGGAACCTGCTGTTTATTCTTCCTTATTTTGCCCAGAATGCGTCTGCTCATCTTCAACATACTTTTTTACTTTTCTAGGATATTTTTAGTATAGATTAGTTCCCCTATCAATCTTTACTAAAGAATAATGATCACAAAAATCAGAATATTACACAATGTAATATATAGATGATGTATTATAGAAACGTACACTTGAAACCTATATAATTTTACTAACCAATGTCACCCCCAATAAAATTAATAAAGAAAAAAAAGAAAAGAAAAATTATCTTATGTGCTTGTTTGTTTAGATTTCAGGGGCATCATCTGACCTTTGACCAAGTTTTAATAACTTTTTAAATACATTTAATGTTACACTCATCAAAAATATGTTAAAATAGATGAACATCAAATTCTTTATATTTATCTGCTTAGAAAAAGAGCAGGAGCAAGAAATTATTTAGGAATGAGTACCTCTTATACTGAAGAAACATATGTCAAGAATTAAGTAATTTCTTTACTTTTTTTGTCCCGCTAAAATTCAAATAAAATTAAAATTCTCTAATGTAGAATAGCCCTAGGGATTAGGATAAGGTTTTTTTCACTCCTTTCTTTATAGTATTTTGTAGTTTCCAAATTTTCTAGCATGAGCTTTTATCACTTTTCTAGTAAGAAAACTGACATTATTTTTTAAAGGACTCAATGGTCCAGCAGCCAGACCTCTACCAACAGCTCCATCCACCCAGCTGAAGGCATCTCTTCGGGGGCCAGGAAAAGTGCCAAGATAGAAGGCAGCGTACCCTCCCTGGGGACCTCACAGCTGAGGGGTGCACCAAGGCGCACAGATAAAGTGAACTGAGACACATTTAACACCAAGCTGAGCTGACGGAATAAATAAATTTACAGCGAGAGAAGGCACTGGGGCATCGGAGTTTCTCTGTGGCAGTATCACCTCTATCCTGCATTCACTAATTTTACAACCAAGAGCTACTGTGAGCCAGGCCCTGACGCAGTCTTCAGACATACGATGACGAAAAGGACACCCCCTCCCGCCCTTGTCAAAGTCACAGAGTACTAGGCGACACAGAGACACACACAGATTATTTGAAATGAGCTATTTAGGGCTAATAGTGCTCTTTCATACACTCATTCATTCATTTATTCATTCAACAAAAAACGCACTGAACAGGTTTTCTTTGTTGAGAGACAAATAAATAAGAATTGAACCGTGCCCTCCACAAAGCTCCTACACGAATCGTCAAGGGCACCTTGCAGCCTGCAAGGAGATCAGCAGAGTAGTAGATACTACTGACTTCATTCTGCAGATAACTGAAGCTTGAGCTAATGTGCCCAAAGCCACACACCCACAGGGGCGAGCAGGCTGGAAGCCAGAAGGCACGATGTCCACTCCTCGGTAAGTTTTCACCTCTGCCTTTTTGGTTTTTACAGGAACCCAAGTGCTTTGGACCTCCTTTCATCATCCCAGCAGCTATCAGGCTTCTCTTACAGACGAATGGGAATACAAAGAGCGAGCGTGCTGAGGAGATCAAGAAAGCTTTCTGCACAGCTGGTCACTCCTCCGTGCCACCCAGACACGCACCCGACAGGGACTCCCTAATGCCACCCGGCGGCCCTGGTCTGCCAGGAGCTGGGCCCCTTCTGAGATGCACGCATTCTGACACCAGCACAGTTTCCACCTCCCTGGGTGTGGGAAGAGTGTCAGCCACCAACGTGGGGAAAATAATGTGGTTCGTTTATGTGAAGGGCAGGTCATCAAAGCTCTGAGGCAAGACCCACAGAATTAATCTCATCACATTCTTCAAGCTTGAACTGTGGTTTTGGTGATGAAAGGTTCAAACCAGCCCTCCGGGGAGAGCAGACCTACAGCACCACCCACTTTGGGAAGGTTACCACGCAGAGGTGACTTTGAATGTCACATACGAGACCTGCGCTTCTTTCTAGAGGGTAGTATGAGAAGGCCAGGATGGGGTCCGGGCGGCACACCCTCCCATCTGTTCTGCTGCTGCCCCCAGTTTGGTGGAAGATGCTAGAAGGTTCTTCCCCAAGTGACTCTGGGAGACAGCACTGCAGTCAGGAAGCATGAGTGCTCACCCCTGAGCTTGTGGGGGATCTAGCCTGAGTTGGACATGAGAGCTATTTTTCTATTGTTGGCTTCTCATGTTTCAGTCTTCCAAGTTCAGGTTTAAGCGGCAATGAGAAAAGCACTAGACCGACCCCCAGGGCCAGAGTTCATGCGCCCTAACCCGAGCGCCCTCGGGCAAGCCCACTCTCTCTCTGAGCCGCTGGCCGGTGGGCGCATGACTGAAAGCCGACTCCCGCCAGGGCTAAGGGGAGCGCTGGGCACTGCGCTCACCGTCTCACGTGCATCACCTCACTTCCCCCGCACGGCCGCGGAGCAGGACACCTCTCTTACCTCCCTTTCAGGCTTGAGAAGACGGAGGGACAGAGAAGCAGGTGCCATTAAAGGACTAATTAGGGGAGGAACAAGCGCCCCCGCCTAGGGCCTCTGGAGGCCAGGACCCGAGTGTGCATCTGAGCTGCCAGTTAAACTGTAATGATGACAGTGGCCCTGCTTCTCTTGCTCCTGACGTTACTGGGACACTTCTCCCACCTCTCTGTCACGAAAGGTGTTAGATATCGATGATATACGAATCCTCTAAAACATGTTTTAGAACAGTATTTCTAATTACAGCAGACTCTCAGTCAACCGGCACCCATGGGGATCGTAGATGCACCTGGTTACCTGAATTCCAGTTAACGGAGAGCCTACTGTAATCTTAACGATAGTATTTGCTTTTACTTGAGAGCAACCTATGATCCTATGTTGTAAACATTTGAACAAACACATCAAATTTCCTCAATAAAGCCCAAATAATAAAGTCTAAAAGTCCCAAGGCATCGTCATCTACAGTGTTTCTCAAATTTCCTTAAAATTAATAATTGCCTGAGATGTTTGTTTAAAAAAATGTCACCAGGCTTCTCTCCTGGACATTGTGGCTCAGCAGTATGACTGAGACCCAGGAATCTTTATTTTTAATACAATTGCTAAGTTGCTTCCAAAGAGGAAGACACGTGTGCACAAGTCATTGTGAGGCAAACTACGTGTTACAGTGGTTTAACAAACAAATTTTGAAGGATATCTGAAAGTCTGAGAAAACTAAAGAGGCTAAAACAATTGTATCTTCCTTGTTCTCACTTAAAGAGCTATATCAGGCATGAGTGCTTAATAAATACCTTTTTAAGTCTCTATTGATATAAGTAATAATAAAGGTATTCAATATGTGCCAGATACTGTGCTAAGAACATTAGAATTATTATCTCATTTAATCCTCATAAAACCCCAATGAATTAGAAATGAACAGTATCAGTGGTGCTAGATTTATAAAGTGAATTTCATATATTTCCATGCTTTTCAATATTCTGGAACAATTCATGCAGCATTGCCATTAGTTCATATTTGACTGTTAAAAATAATGCACTAGCAAACTATACCTTCTTGAAAGTGATATTTTAACAAGTTTTAAACTTGTTTCCTTTGGGATACAGGGGATAGTAAAAGCACTAACAACCACCCCTCCACAAGTGAAGGTGGGAAATGTGTTTTTTTTGGATTAATATCAAACATTTAATATATTTTAAGATTGCCATTGAAAACCTTAAGGTAATCCCTTATGGAATTAATCACAATAATACCTATTTTCTAAATACCTAGAAAAGAAGCCAACAAATTAATATGCCCATAAAACAAAAATAAAAATATATAAATTAAAAAAACTAATAAGAGAAAGCATAACAGATTAAGGGAAGAAGATCAAGTTATACCAGCAAACAGAAATAGGTTAATCTCCTTTAGTAAAAGGAAATAGAAACTTTCTCAGATTAAGTGAGAGAACATACAGATGTATCACCTGTAAGTGAAACTTGAAATAAATGATATGTAGGAAGGTTAAAAGCAAAGGGGTTCACCAACATGTTTAGGCAAATTCAGACAAATTCAAATAAAATTAGAGCAGGAATAGAAATGAGAACATCAGAAAAGGGCAAAATACATTAAATGAATAAAACAGTCATTTTTATATTGATAATAATGATGGTGCACATCATAAATACTTTTGTGCAAAATAACTTAATATTTAGGTAATTATTTCAAAACTATTTTAATTGAAAAAATTGACAGAGATGAAAGTAGAGTGAGAAAATTGAGGCACTATTAATCTAAGATAAATAAAAAACAATGCTACAGAAAATTTAAACCATATAATTAATAAGGTTATAAATGACAGATGAGAGAGGGAAAGTGAGGAAGAGAAATTTAACTTGGTATTCCACTGAGAATATATGAATATATATGGAGTATTTTAAATTTTTATTTAATATTAGACAATAAACATAGCTTTAACAAATTCAAAATGCATCAATTCTATAGCCACATTGCCCAACCACAGTTTAATAAAAATAGAGTAACAATACTATTCCCAAATTATTCAAGTTAGAAAGAAACTCTAGAAAAAGTTTTGGATGTTTTTTTTTAAAGTCTCAGAAATAACCTAAGGTCATGAGGAAATCCAAGTGACAATTGTAAAGACAACAAAATATCCAGGAAAATGTTAAAATATAAAAGATAAAGCCAACGTGGCACTCAAAGGTAAATTCTTAGCCACAAATAAATTGATCTGGGTGAAACACCAGTGAAACCCATCCCATCCCATCATGGAGAGCCTCTCACTACTGGATATGACTCAAGCATCAAGATGAATTGCCATAATAGCAGATCTGCAGTTAGTGCTTCTGCCTGTTTCAGGAGTAATGTCTAGAACTCACCAATGCAATTTGGGAGGAACCGACCCGACATTTTCACAGAGGAGCAATTTGAATAATGTCCACTAGTAGGCTGACCAGACGTACCATTTTTAACATGATAGAAAACAACGGTACTGTCCCATTTCGAACGGTATGTGTGGTCAGCCTACTGGCACCTTGAATTTAGCCCAGTGAGACTAGGATGACCGTGCACACTGTTTGAAACAAGACAGCACTGTTGTTTTCCATCCCATTTAAAATGGTACAACTGGTCAGCCCAAAAGCCTCTGCAGCCTGACCTCACGTCCAGTCCTCACCTCTCCAGGTCAGTGTTGCCACTGAGACCCTGCCCATATTACCTCAGCACAATTTCCTAGAATTTTCGGAGATGAGATTCTCGGTACAGCCTTTTTTCAGTCCATACCTTAATTTCAGAAATTCTTTGGTGCTTTAACAGCTGATTGTCTTCAATCCCTGGTGTCTAGTGTAGGTTTTTCTAAGTGTGCATTCTTTATTGGTCAGTTCAGTGGAAATGGGGGACTCAAACACATTGTATTTTTTCCAGAAGACGCTGTTTGCAGGGGTCTGTAAAAAGTGTGAGGAAAAGATTTTAAAATAAAATAAAACAGCTTGTCTAGTGCCTGCAGGCTGCCGACAGAGAAAAGCTCAAGGCTGAACTAGGTGTCGCCCTCAGGAAGCTAAGTACCTCTCAGCACCACAGTTACCCAAATCCAGTAAGAGCCAGACTTGCTTCCAAGGACTAGCAAAGTCCTTTATAATTCTGAGGTTCAGTTCTCCATTCCAGATGACAGAGTAGACAGTTTAAGAAGGTTTTACAAAGCAGGGGTCAATACCATGCTCTAAAATCAGACAGCTCTTGGGCAAATTATTGTGAGCCTTCGCTTCCTTACGTGCAGAATAGGGGAAGCATGTATCTCACAAGGCTTACTGTAAAGTGAAAACAGGAGAAGGTATAAAAAGCACTTAGCATGGGAGTGGCACATAGTAGATTTTCAATAAAGATTATCACTAATAATGTCAGTGTTATTATTTGAGACTAAGACTTACATGAAGAAGGCTGCTTATAGTCAATGGAGGTACCCCAAATCTGAATACTATTTCATGTCAGAGAAACAGGGCTAATTCAGATGAATAGGTGTGTGAGAAGTCTAGAAGAGTAATCATCAGCTCTACATGACTGCAGCTCCATGAATGTTAAATTTAACCTGTGACACCCCCCCCAGGCCGATCACACTATGTGGGACAGCAGCTCCATTCACAGGCATGTGAATTAGGATTAGGAAGGGCCACATCCCAGCCACCTTTCCTGTGTTTATGGGAACTAGGGTCATAGCACTGGCTTTGCACCTCCCTGGGTGACCCCGTGAAAGCATTTGCCCTTCAAAATTACATTTCAACATAACACAACACATAGACAATGCAGTGCAGAATGGTACACCTGGAACCTATGTAATTTTTACTAACGAATGTCACCCCAATAAATCTAACAATAAAAAAATTTCTCAAAATAAAACATCTAAGTTCTGAGGTTGGCGACGATAATCTCCAACCCTCGCCCTTCAAGCCCTCTATGACATGACGCTTGCCCATTGAGACTGTCGCTATACTGTGAAGCTCAGTTCCCAGAGGTAGGGCCACCGCTCTGGGACTCACTGGGCTCAAGGTCTCAGAGCCTGTGTATTTCCAGTTCTTTCCATGAGAACATCCCCTTCTCCTTGTCCCCGACTACTGTCTGACGAGATGACTTAGAAGTTAATGCATCTGGAGAATCTCAGCACATTCCCTTAGCAAAACCACAAGGAAAAGCACTACAGTATGAGGGATGCCCAGCGGTGAGGCAGAGACCGTACTGAGGCCAGAGGAGCAGCTCCGAGGTCTGTCCTGGCCAAGGGGCTGGGGACAGACACCGGTGCTGGGGCTGTGCAACAACTAAAACCAATAAGATGTTCTCCAATTGGGAGAGGGAAATTATGAATAGCAGCTTACGTGTCAAAAAATGATTGAGCTCTCCAAAACAAATTGGGTCCCTTCAGTTCTCTGTGACCAGAGGCTTACTGTGTGAAAACCCGAGTTAAGGAAACACTGCTTCTTCTTCCCCCCTCTCCTTCATTGGGAGATCCAGAAGAACCCCAAGAAAATAACCTGGCCCAGCAATGGTGCTAGAAATTGATTCCGGGGACGGGAAGGCCGTCATGACTTTAGTGGGGACACGAATCTAAATGCTGAGGGGAAAGGGGATGACTAGGACGTATGGGATAGCCTCAAGGTCACGTGTTCATTCAGACATGCACCTAGCCATCCAGAAAAGTTGGCTGTGTGACTCCTGCACGGGCACGGAGCAGGAGGGCAGCATGAGAGGGTTCGAAGGCGGACTGTCAGAGGGAAGGCCGAGAGTCGGACGGGGCACTCTGCAGTGCCAGGAGAGAGGAGCTGGCGGTGCTCTGAGGCAACAGGGAGCGACAGGGCACTTCTGGCTGGTGGCACCCCAGGAGCTGGGCTTGCGGGAAATGCACAACAGTGTGATGAGCAGAGAAGAGGAAAAGCCGATCCTGACGGAGCACCCAGGTGTTCCTACAGGTGGGACGCCACCAGTGCACGGGGCTCGTTCGTGCCCATGCTGGGGTCAGAACCCGTTTGCCAAATTGCACTGTCTCGTGTCACCATTAAAGCTGTCAGTTAATGGTTTTCGAACTTGACTGCACGCTGTGGAGTCACCCCAGGAGCTGTACACCCACACCCCACAGGTCTAATGAAATGACGGTATGGGGGTGCGGCCTGGGCATCAGGATGTTTACGAGCTACCCAGGAACTTTTCATTTCAAGCAGGATGACAACATCTGCTCCAGGTGATCGGCTCTGCTCCGGGTAGGACGGAGAGCACGGGGGCTTCAGTCAGCCTCCCTCGCACACCTGAGCAGCCCGACAGGTCGCCGGTGCTCCCAGGGAACGCGAAGACCGGCCTCCCACGCCGCGGGGGCAGCGTGGCATGGGGGCTCCCAGCCCACGCCCCCCTGTCTTGGTTTGCCTCCTCTTCCCACTACTTAGTGGCTGTGGCAAGCACAGAACCTCTCAAAGCTTCGGCTCTAGAAATACCTGTGATGGTGGACTTTAAGCTCTCGTGGGTCCAGATCTCTTTAAGAATTTCATAAAAGCTTCAGCAGATCAAGGTTAGGAATGAGTCCTTCGAAGGGTGTGACAGGCTCACATGTCCCTGGCTGCAGAAAGTTGGCTCTGGTGAAGGCTGAATTCGTACCTCTAAGCTCTTCTCAACCTGTCCGGCTCTCCTCAGCTTCCTGCTGAATGCTGTTTTTATTACGGGGGGCAAGACCACTTAGGAGCTCTGAGTTTCAAACATGCAGTGTAATCTATACGTAAACAGAGCAAGGTGAAAGTGGAGACCGATGCATCAGCAAGAGAATGAGAACCAGATGCCCCAGCTCCGGGATGAGTGGAAAGACAGCCAGCTGCCCGAGGGTCCTGCTCTGTGGGCTTACCTCTAATCAAGGCTCACAAGGAACAAACTAGGGAGGCGAGACAGGAAATCGCAGCTCCAGGGCGGCGGGGAGTGGGAAGGGAGAGGTGAGGGAGTGCCGAGGTCAGAAGAGAAGAAAGGCAGCCTTTTCAGAAGCCTTAGCCCAAGGCCTTGGGGACCAGGACAAAACATGTCAGTCAATGGGTATGACTGATTTCC
The DNA here is from genome assembly GCA_004026885.1 of Lyroderma lyra. Taxonomy (NCBI): domain Eukaryota; kingdom Metazoa; phylum Chordata; class Mammalia; order Chiroptera; family Megadermatidae; genus Lyroderma; species Lyroderma lyra. The sequence goes on from PVJL010003735.1 coordinate 46,063, forward strand.
TCGCAGAACATCAGGCACTGCAGATCAACGAAGCAGGAAAGAGCCCTCCCTGAGGAGCCGTTTTGTAAATTCCTGTTGTGTCCATAAAGGCAGGGGGCACTAATTCGAAAAGACAATGCGCCTCACGAATCTGCCAGTAGTAATGGCAAGGTTATCGTGTCTCCTCCAAGTCCCGTGACGGGCTGGTACCCGGGGCTCTCCTCTCCAGCGGCGCTCGTGTCCCCTGGGCCCTCGGCCACATCCTCGTCTTGCTGCCCCATGTCCGCCTCCCAAGCCCTTGCTCGTGGTCACCCTAGTGCTGACCAGGTCTGCTTCCTCCTCCTAGATGGGTTCTGCATGTCCCTCAAAGTTCGGTTTCACCACCTCTCAGCAAACCACCTCAGGTTCTTTCCAGGCACTCAGAGAACATGCCGGTTTCTCCACGCCCTGACCTCTTAGGACAATGGCTTGTGCACAGCACTCCTTTGGTATTATTCATATACTTCTTCATCTTACAAATGTAACAAAATAAAGCGGGGGCATTAACCACGGCTGAGCTCTACAGAAGGAAAGTTTACTAAAAGGAAGTTTCTGGCTCTGCTGACCACGCTTGGATACGCACACTTGGGAGCAAGACGTGAGGCAAGCCGAATGGCCTTACATCTCAGTGCTTACAGACGTGCGGCCTGCGGACACCTGCATAAGAATCTCCCTACTGCCTTTCAAAAATGTGCAGCAGTTTTCGTACCAGGAAGAAGTCTAGAAAGCATAATATGCCATTAATTACAACAAGAGAAGTTCCTGGGAGTTCACAGAAAAGCTGGACAGGTACTTGGACTCCCACAAGCTAGAATTCTCAAAAGTGGAAGGTGGAGGGGACAGCTGTATCAACGAGCCAGAACTTCCCAGGTGACCTTTAGGTGTTCGTTACATTTACCAACTGGGAGCTAAGCCTGTAGGGGTCTATAACTTCTGTAGCATACACAATGAACCCCCAGTTCCATGACTTACCCTAGGAGGTGCTAGATATACATCTAAAAGTGGAACTATGGGTATCGACAAACAGCTCAAGAAGAGTGCAAAATGGGTTCAAAGACAAGCCATGCAAAATACCAACATCTTGGGAGAAAAAATACATAAGAAAAGAAAAATATTCTAAGGCTACTGACTCAATTTTGGGACTCACTATCTCAGCTTGAAAAAGTTAGCCATTGAGTATCAGCATATGTATATATATTACATATATATTAGATTTTACACCTATACCTACATCTATATATAAATCAATATTTATATCTGTATCTATCTGTATCTATCTGTATCTATACCCAGAGGACAGAAATTCAAGTGACCTACTAGACTATCTCAAAGTTGTTTAGTATACACTTAAAGTTTCCATTTCTGATGACTGTGACCCATGTTGTTAGTTCTACTTATTCATCCCTAAATTTGGAGCTGAATAATTTACTACTGGATACTTTGATTTTATCAAGTGTTTCAAACTGCCACCCAATATATATGGTCTCAGATCACAGTGAACTGTAGCCTGATATTGTGAGGTCTGGGCTACATTCTAGATATGGCAGGATATCAACCCTGGTCAATTCCAGAATTTTCTTCTTGGTCAAGTGCCCTTGAGTGTTGACACGTTGGGGGAGCTGAGCTTCCCCTTGGTCAGTGCTGGATAGAGAGTGATACTTTGAACTCCATGCACCTGCTCCAGCTGCTTGGTACACAGTACAGGGGTCCTGACATGACAAGGGGAACCAAATTCAAAGTAAAGAACCCCCCTTGGAGTTCCACGGCATCTCCCACCCCCATCACCTATTACCTGAAGGGATATTGTTGAGGTCTCTGATACTGTGTATCAACCACACCTTCATCTATACTTCACAGATTTGTTTGGCTCTCATATTAGCACTCCAGCTCTTTTAATTCAGAAAAGAAAGTATAGGAGTAAAATTGAATTTTGTCATTAACACTGTTAAAAATAAACCCGCACATATATGGGCAGATAATTTTCAACAAAGCCGCCAAAAACATACAATGGAGAAAAGAAAGTCTTTAATAAGTGGTGCTGAGAAAATTGAAAAGCCACATGCGAAAGAATAAAACTAGACTGCTACCTGTCACCATAAACCAAAATGAACTCAAAATGGATCAAAGACCCAAACATAAGACCTGAAACAATAAATTGCATAGAAGAAAACATAGACACTAAACTTATGGACCTTGGGTTCAGAGAGGAATTTGTAAATTTGATCTCAAAGGCAAAAGAAGTGAAAGCAAAAATAAATGAATGGGACTGTATCAAACTAAAGAGTCTCTGCACAGCCAAAGAGACCATCAACAAAGCAAAGAGGCAACCAACCACATGGGAGAAGATACTTGCAAACGCCTCCAACAAGGGGCTACTATCCAAAATATACAAAGAACTCGTACAAGTCAACAACAGCAGCAGCAAAAATCCAATTTAAAAAATGGGCAGAGGACCTGAACAGACATTTCTCCTAAGACATACAAATGGCCAACAGATTCATGAAAAAATTCTCCACTTCCCTAGCTAGCAGGGAAATGCAAATCGAAACCACAGTGAGCTAGCACCTCAGGCCTGTTAGAACGCTGTCATTAGCAAGACAATAAAGCGTGCAGGAGAGGCTGTGGAGAAAAAGGGGCCCTCATACACTGCTGCTGGGAGTGTAAATTGGTGCAGCCACTGCGGAAAACAGTATGGAGGGTGCTCAAAAATTTTAGAATTACCATATGACCCAGCAATCCCTCTTCTGGGTAGCTACCCCAAAAAACCTGACATTTATCTGTAACGATATACAAGGGCTGTCCGGAAAAAATCCAGCCATGAGTGCCTCTATTTGTCCTATTACATGGCTGGATACTCTCTGGACAGCCCTCATAGGTACCCCTGTGTTCACTGCAGCATTATTCACAGTGGTCAACACATAGAAACAACCCAAGTGTCCTTGAATTGATGACTGGATAAAGAAGCTGTGGTACTTACACAGAATGGAATATTACTTGGCCAGAAGAAAAGATGAAGTACCATCGTTAGCGACAACATGGATGGATCCTGAGATGATCGTGCTAAGTGAAGTCAGTCAAACAGAAAAAGTCAAGAACCACATGACTTCACTCATGTGTGGGATAGGAAAGTGAAAGCAACAAAGGAATAAGACACACGAAGAAACAAGGACTCACGGACACAGACAACGGTTTGGTGGCTACCAGAGGGTAAGAAGCGAGGTGGGTAGTCAAGGTGAAAGGGTCAGATACGTGGTGATGGGAGGAGCACTGACTCTGGGTGGGCACACAGTGCAACACATGCACGATGTGTTATAGAATCGTACACTTGAAACCTGTACTTTTACTAACCAGTGTCACCCCAATGAAAATATTCATTGAAACTACCTAAATAAAATGAAATAGAAACAAAAAACATGTAAATGTAGTTCTTTAAACTTTGCTTCAAGGTAATATTGATATCAAAGTAATACCAACACGCTTCTATGCCATTCAACTTCCCCAGTTTATCTTCATTGTTAACTATAATGAAAAGAGCTTTTGAGCCATCTAGAGAACGGGATTCTATACATGGAAAGTTCCATCTGCAGCGTTTCCAAGAGAGTAGGGAGAAGGTTTTACTCCCCAGATCTTCTCTGGAGGTAGCACTCTGTCTGGCCACCAAGCTCTTCACTGAGGAGCTGGGGCTATCCATCCTAGTTTCCCTGTGATTATCTCCTGTGAGCCCTTGGAGTCAAACAGATCATGGCATCAGGGCCTCGGTGACCATGGTGTTGGTGAGTGTTCGGCCATCTGTCACAGGGGTTCTGTGCATTTGTTCACCTGAATATTCCTTGCCCTAAGACATCCCAAGCACGGTAGTGCATGCTGACGTCGCAGACGAGAAGCAATAACACAAGGTGCTGCAACAGGTGAATGCACAGATGCGATAGGTCTCACGTGGCCTGAGCAAAAGAGGTAAAGTCAGGCTAAGTGTTAACGGATGGCTGGTGGAGAGCCACTGGAAGATGAAGGAGCAGCACAGGCAAAGGCTTGGGGGCATACGGTGTCATCGTATGCACAGAGAGAGGGCGAGGAAAGAAAGGGAGGAATGGTGGGACGTGAAGTTGGAGAGACTAAGACCTAAGTGCTAAGCACCATCACATGCCAAGCTAAGCAACTTGAGCTTAGCGTGGAAGCAGTGAGGATACAGGGAAGGTTTTTGAGTTAGGAGGTGACATAATCTAATGTGGATTTTTTAAAAAATAACACGGATTTCACTGAGTGGTGCAGGTATAGTGGAGAGGTGTGGAATTAGCGGTAAGAGAATATAATGGGGGAGGGGGGAGTATTTAAATAGACCAGGGAAGAATCTATGGGAACTGGCCTGATTTTGAAAAGTATGTATAAAGTACTATAAATTAAATTTATCCTTTGACTAATTGCAGTGAGTGTGTGTGGATGAGAGAGAGAGAGGATTAAAAATTCAATGTCTATGACATTATGAAGCTAAAAACATGTGGTGGCCGAAACAGCGATGCAGAGTAGAAATGGAGACGGGGCTGGGAGCCTTGCTAGCCCTGTCCGCGCCACGGGAGAGAGTTAAAACAGGTCCTGGAAATGGAGGCGAACATCACGGACAGCAAAATCGACACCACAGACATCAAGAGTGGCATGGGGGACATAGTCCTGGGAGGAGAGGGGTGAAGGTACAACGTGACCCAGGAGCGCAGAGGAGTGCAAAACCACGGTGAAGGAAGAAGCAAAAAATATGAAATGCGTCAACGGTCACCATCACAGACCACTTATGCTAGACATAAATGACAATGATTTCCCCTTAGACTGACTCTGCATGTCCCTGAGGCAGAGACTAAACACGTATTTTTTAACAGGTAATATATGTCAAATGTAGGGCTAAACTTTGATAAACAATGACTCTCCGAGGCAAGAATTACTATCCCCATTTTACAGATGAGGAAAAGGAAGAGAAGAGGTTAAATACCTCCCACGGGTGAAATTACATCCAGAACTAGAAGCAATCTCAGTCTTGGGGCTGTGTTCCCCCCATTGTGCCACACTGCCCTGCTGGCTCCCTGGAGCAGGTCACCAGTGGCTGCCCCGCCGGGCACTCTGGTGAACAAGCCAGTGGAAGCAGAGAGGGATTGGGCTCAGATGTCCGCACTTCCTTGGAACCCGCAGAAGGAGCACGTACCCCACGAAGCAAGGCTCGATTGTTGTGACCTGACAGCAGTGCAGCCAGCCTTTCAGGTGTCAGGGCGGACCCAGAAGCAGCTCTAAATAGGCTCTGGATGGTGGCAGCCTTGGGGGAGAGAGGGACGCTCACCACCACCTCTCTAAGGTGGATGGATAGAAAGCCAGGAACATGCTTCAACTAGGATGACCAATTGACCCGGTTTGCCCAGGACTTGGGAACCAGCACAGTCCAGAATGAGTAGCTTAGTCCTGGGTCATTGGTGAGCCCAGGTGACAGTGAGAACCAGAGCCCAGGAGCTGATGGGCAGGGGGAGCCCAGGTCCTTCTGGGGCAACAGGACCCCTTCATTTGAAGGGGACGTGATTCTGATTTTCCCAAGGCCAAGAGTTCCCTGGGGCAAATGACTAGAGGGTAACACACGTGCCAGAGGTGGGAGAACACGATGGCCTTCGCCACTCAGCCTCCTGGTGACCACGCCCTGCCTGGTGAAGCTGACCACAGCCCCGCGTGGCGGGTCCATTCCTGCCCTGCGCCTCGCCAGCAGCCGGAAGGCGGAGAGGAGGCTCCCAGGGGGTGCGGCAGGCACAGCACACTGCTGCTCAGGGCTCACCTGCAGCCCCCCGTCCTGCCCAGAGCCAGGGCTCCGCAGATGCAAACTGAGCAGACCTGGACTCAACGGAGAAGGACGCTCTCCCCGACTCCATCAGCCCCTCGTCTTGTAAGGCGTTTCCTCAAAGACCAAGTTGCTCACGTCACCCCTTCTCCCAAACCCTCAAAAGCAACCTGGTCTCCTCTGCTCGGCGCTCCCCAATCTACACCTCCTCATGCAGGTCTCACGCATCCTGCCTCCCACTACGCCCCAGCTCTCTGCTGCTTCCACCAGTCCAGACCCCCGCTGTTACCCACCCTGCATCACACACCCCCCACCCGCCCACCTTTTGCTTCCCTTGCCCACATGGTCTCCCCACTCCCCCAAGAGGAACCTGTAATGCAGGACGAGGCTGGTTCAATGTCATGCTCAACCCACACTCCGGTTCAGAGGAGGTCCTCATTAGCCTGGCTGGCTTGGTAAGGAGGGAGAGCCCCGTGATGACAGTCATTGCTCACGGCTGCAAAAGCCATGGCTCCCTGAACCCGGCTTCATTTCCGTCCTCGCAAGGACCAGGTCCTGCCCCCCGCCCGCTCCCCCTGCCCATCCTCTGCCCGGGGCCTGAGCAGGAGCCGTCATTGGGCAGCACTCACAGGTGGCTGGTCCTGAGAACACAGGCCCGTCTCCTGTCTGAATTTCTAGAGGCCGCCACGTCTCCTAGGCTGGGAGCCATCCCAAGGGCCCGTGTCTAGAAGGCTTGCGGGAAGACCCAGGAGCAGGGCCCGGACGTGGTGCTGTCCTAAATTGCTCCCCAGCTGAGCGGCACTTAGCAGTCCGAAAGGAGAATATTCTGTCTCCGGCACCCTACAGCTGGCGGTGGGGGTGGGCTGTGGGGGTCTCTTCTCTGCAAAGCACAATTTGGGAAGGGGGACAGCCCCCCTGATACAGGCGATGCATCCAGGGCCCCCTGTCCCAGTGTTTATTCTTCTTGCTGACCCAATAGAGAAGAAAAGGCCCGTTTAAAACACCAATTAAAACCCCCCTCGCCTAGGGGATATTTGGTTACAGTGGTCCTCATCAGACTCCCCTCCTACAGATGTGTAACGGCTCCGAACGCAGAGTTGTCCAGAAATGCCATATTAAACAATTCGAACCTGAAGTGTTCCAGAGGCAGAGCAACACGAGCCGGTCCGGGCAAGGAAGCGCCGGCGGAACCGGCAGAGCCGCGCGCGCACGGTGCGCGGGGCACTTTGGTGACTGCTAAAGCTATAACATCTGGAATGCCTTTCTGGAAAACTTCCAGATGTTTTCCACGAGGAACACTTTGTAAAAATTGTTAGCCTTCTAGGCATTTGTGAATTTTGTAAGGAGAGTACACTCCCAGGCCCACATAGGAGCAAATATGGGATTATAAAGCGCTAAATGCTTTTCACAACTGTATAAGCAATAATGCGCTTTGGGTAAATATTCAGGGAAAATTATTTTTACAGACTCAGCGAATGGATGTGTTCCAATCTGCAATTAGATTTGTATTTCAGAGAAATCAAGGAATGCGGGACAGCTTGTCTTAAGGCAGCCTGCCTGGGAGCCAAAGCCCCTAACCTGGGCAACATCACACATCCTGGTCATTAATTCCCTCTTTTGTAGTCATTCCAACGCTGGAAGAGGCTAACGTCGTTTCATAGCTTGTTATATTTATCTTCCTTCCCGAGGATTTTTATATTGCATTTTATAAATCCGGCTTCAATTTATGTGTAAGTCCCGTAATCATTAGCATTACGTTAAAAAAAAAAAGAAAGAAAGAAAGAAAATTCTCGGGGGGAGGGGACCCTCCAGCAACAATGCTTGAGGAGCCCTTGGAAGAAATGGTAGTTTTTAAAATGCATGATATATAAACATCTTAAAGGAATACCCAGAGTCTCTTTTGAAATCAGAAATTATGTGAAGCAAGGAAAGAATCATAAAAGCTTATTGATTTCCCAAACCCACTGAGTAAAAGTATTTTTAAACCCTGACTCACATAAGGGATACATTTGACACATCAAGAGAAACTGGGAACCAGGCTCCGAGCAGCCACATCAGATGCTGCTCCGAGTCGAGTTTGTTTACCATTACAAAGTGAAAAGAAATTTGCTTTTCCTCCCTTGCTCCCTTTCCCTCGAGGATGGAGACTTTTATTGATTTTGTCTTTCTTCATAAAACAGTCGAAGTTAAAATGTCCATGACAAACTAATCAGAGGTCTTTGCATGTTAATTCTGCACATGGCTGCTGGCCTTTCCATGTAGGGCTGGGCCCCAAACCCAGAGAGAGCCACAGCTCTTGAAGCATTTTTGTTTTGAGCTTCCAAGGCTTTCCACTTCCTTAAAAAATTCTTCCACTAGGATCTGCAGGATACCCCCAGGAAAGATCTGGAAAGGCAGAGCACCTGGAGCCTTCTCGGTAAATAGGTGAGATGTTCGACCTGGAGGCCATGCCGGCCCCGCAGGAGACAGGCCCAGCGGCTGCCTAAGGGCTGTGGGAACCTTAGCCAGAGGACGGTCATCGTCTTCCGGCCTGTCACTTGCTGGCCTCTTTCTTCACGTGCACTCACCACCATCACCCTTGTGGCATTTCCACCATGAAGGCTTTTCTTGGGTAAAAATAAGTCTGTAATAAAAGAGATGCACGGCCCCGCATGGAGATACAAGAACGGATGACACTCTCCCACTCTCGGACGTCCTCAAGTCCTGCGGAGCCAGCACGGGGCCGGGTCTCTCAGGGGACCCCCTCATTTCTGTGGCTCTTGAAGCTCCAAGCAGAAAGAGACACACTGTGTGTCACATTCGACTGCCGGGCGCCCCGCTCGCCCGCCACACAGGCGGATCCTCGGGCGGTGCGTCTCGGGAGGCCACGCTCCATGCGGGCTCCTCTCAGCTCGCGGTTGCTAACGCACGGAAGGGACAGAAGGCGCAGGACATCCCAGTCCTGCCTCAGGGCTGCTTCAAAGACAAAGGGAAAGAAATGAGGGATGGGGAAATGCCCGAGGAATGAGAAACTATCGCAAGGTCAACCCACCTGGCATAAATCAGCGTGCACGGTTCCAGAGGGTCGCATAGAAACCTCACGCTCAGGTGTCATTTGCCCATGCCGAAGTATTTTTCCTAGTAGTGCCAAATGCCATAATGCTCTCTGTCAGTGATTTGAAATTATTCTATAAGCTACATATCGGGTACACTATTGTTAATGAAATGCACACAAGATGATGAACAACTTCCTTTTCCTGCTGGAGCCCCAGCTGCAACCAGGGCCTGGATCCTTCGTGCTGTAAATCAGCCCTTTGTACTCCAGGAGGATTCAATGAGCTGCAGGTGTGGGCTTGGGGAAGGCCGCCTGGGATTAGGTAGCAGCATTTGATATGAGATCCCAAGCAGCACTGGCAATCTACACGCCACATGCGGCCACAGGCTTTGGAGAAAGCAAAGGAAAAACGCTGATGAAACATGGCACGGGACCATGGAATGCGATGTCAAACTCTCACATCTGCAGGAAAAGAAAGCGAGTTCCTAATTTTACAGTGATGATGTCATTGAGAATTCATGACAGTGGAAATGATGGGCCAAGGTTTGCAAACTTAACCACTTAAGAGGTTGCTCACCGAAGGCTGAGACTTCCAAGGGACAGCGCAGGTTTAAATGTAATGCTGATTTGCCTTTCCGGCCTGAGGCATCATGGGGGTGCGGGGCAGGGGCAGGGGTGGGGGGCGAACGTGTGCGTGCGCACTCATGGACACACACATTTGCATACAGGCTCCAGAGAGTGATGGGGACAGGAAAAGCCGTTGTATTTGAAAGTTTCTACTTTGCACAGGCATATGAAGTTGATACTTGGCATGCCAGATATGTCCTTAAAATATACTATGGAATTCAGCATAAAACTTTGCTGTCCTTAACAACAATATATATTTTTAAAGATTGATTTCAGACACTAAAAGTTCACCAGCCAAGAATAACTATCATCATTGTTCCCCTTAATGTTGACCATTGCAGAGAGCTTCTTTTTTATCCCCCACCCCCACCCCTTGGGGCTGAAGAGACATAAAAACAGGTCTGGTTTTGTTATTAGCACACTGATAAAGTATATATTGAAGAAAACATATCTTTAATTTTTTAAGAGTCTGTTTTTCATTAGCTTATCTTGATAGTTTAAGTTAATCATTATTTTCAACCATATATGATTTAGATATTATGTCATTAATTCATGTACAGTCCATCTGAGTAATGATTGTGGTTTTCTACTTTACAAATTCATCTACTTCACCAAGAAACCAAGAGAGTCAAATTCCGTGCAGCATCTGGTTTCCATTGAGCGTAATTGCCATTTGCAGAGTTATAATCATGTGTTATTGTAAGGACCACGGTGTCAATCACTTCCCTAATGGGGAAAATTCAATGCCTAAATACCTGGGAGAACAAGAAGCTGACTTAAACAGGTGCATTCAGACACTGGGTTTTAAGGAGAGTTCTAGCCTACCCATTTAAATAAATCATTTTAAGGAGAAACAATGTTCTTTCCATCCCCTGCAGCACGGGAAAGGGTAACAACCCGGGCCCCAGTCTCCCATGTGCAGTTCCAGTCCTGTATCACGTTGACTCTTCTAAAAAACGTACAATGTGCCCCTATCATACTGACTCCTCATGTTCCACCCATGGGTGGGAACCCCTAAAGGCCAGGCAGGATTTCTGAAGACTTTCTGGGGAGAGGGCCATCTCCTGAGTCCTCCTGCCCTATGTGAAATCAGTCATCTCTTTCATAATGAAAACAGGTCCAACGTGGTATAAGGAGAATATTAAACCAGTCAAAACTCCCAGGGTCATTATCGTCCTTCCTAGCCCATGGGGTTTTGTGGGGATAATCATATAAGAGGTTGAAACATACAATCATGAAGCACTGTGTTTTTGTGTGCAATAGGTAAGCACTTTATAGCAAAAAATCAACCACATTTCCCTGACCTCAATCCCCACTGTGTTCACAAGCCAAGCCTTGTTTGAACTAGTAAATGTGTGGCCATTCATTCAGAAAACATTTCTGAAAGCAAAAGCAGCATGCCAGGAATTGCACCGGACATTCAGCACGCCAAGGTGAGTGAGACAGAGTCTAGAGGGCGAGACCGTGAGGGACTACACCACCCCACAGCAGACTCTCAGTTAACTGGCACCCACGCCGGACAAATGAAGTGTTACCGCTGCGATTTTTTTTTTTTTTTTTTTTTTTTTTTTTTTGCAAATTGCTTGAGAGTCCCAGTTGCTTGAGCTGCAGTTAACAGCGAGTCCACCACACATGCAGTAGAAACAAGCCCTTGTACTCTGGCAGCAGAGAAGGGCCATTTTATTCTGCCTGAGTCCAAGAAGGCTTCCTGGAGGTGGTGACAACTGAGCTGAGTTTTAGAGGATGAGGAGGCGTGAAAGGCTTTCTATAGATGAGATGCAAAAACACAGAGACAGGTCGTTTTCGTCCCTGCTAAGGAAATGTCTATGGCAATAGAGTTCCGGAAATACTGGGAAAGGGTAATCTACAATTCCTTTCGGTGCATTCATTTTCACATTTATATTAGGCTGTTCACTATTCTATTTATTGAACTTATTCTTCTCATCTATGTGGGACTTAGGAAGCACGAAAGAAGTAGCGATTCCCAGAAACAATTCTTATTACCTTTGGCATTATCACCACCATAACACCATCTCACATTTGAGGAACATTCTAAAACCCATAAAAGACCTTCGAATGTATTTTTTGACATAATCAGGTTGGAAGTGCACGTATTAGATTTAGTCCCATTGCAAGTCACGGATCTTAAAAGGTCATGGTGAAGGAAGGCCTAGAATTCAAGTCTTTAAACGCCATCCTAAGACTGGCTTCAAAGAGACCTGGGGCGGTGGCGGGGGTGTGGGAGTGTGGGGGTGTAGGGGCGCGTTGGCAGGGGGCGGGGCGTGGGGGGGAGGGGGGATGGGAGGGACATCTGAGCGCCGGCACCTGGGTGGTGCTCACCCTAACACCTTTCCACCTCTTAGACTCAGACATGCATATGGAGAAGACGTCTCTCCAGAAAATGGAAACCAGAGTTACCATTCAGCACCTTGCCTTTGGGCTTACCACGCGCTTCGTGCTCATGTTGGCAGAGCATTTGTTCTCACAATTTTCCTTCTTTCCCAGCCACGGCGGAGGGATTCCACATCTGCGCACTTCCAGACTTCCAGCTGGTGCCTTAACCCAGAAACGCTTGGAAGGATGGCGGATGAGGCCGGCTGGAATGAGTGCGTGGTAGGCCATATACATGGCGATAATGAACAAGTAGCAAGGTGAAAATATGAAATAACCTCCAAAACAGGCCGGTGAGGATTGGAGAGCCAGTGTAAGTAAGTGGGTTGTTTAGTCTCCGGGAGCCCCTGGTTTTAGCCATTCATGGGCACTGCAGCCGCTACCGCACCCACCCCAAACTCTTGTTGAGAGAATCAATAGAAATCTCTAACACAAAGTTCTGCAAATTATAAAGCAGTGAGCAAATGCAGGGAAGTTATGATTACCCCTGACAAATTGAGAGGCGCTTCCCTTTCCACCCAGTCTGCCAGAGATTGGTTTAGAGTAATAACATCTGTCGGGGTGAGGCCCCACTGAACATCACAAGACCCACAGAGGCAGGAAGCCCAGCTCCAGGTTCTCTGAAGTGCAGATGAGGGCTGCTTCTCCGAAAACCCCTGTTGCTCCTTTTGTCTTTAGTTTGTTGTGAATTTTTTAAAAAGTGATGCAATGATTGAATTCCAAGGGACATTCAGCCTCCTTCCAAACAGAATCTACAGCTTCCAGAATGCCCAGGTGGCTGGCTACAACTTGAGCCTTCAGTGTGCCATGGGCAGAGCAGGTGACACTCAGAGGAAGGTTCGCCTGACAAGGGAGCTCAGGAGGCGGCCAGTGCGCAGCTTTTCAGCCTCAGGATTAGCGACCGGCCACCTCTTTTGGCATCTGGTTCCAGGAACTGGTCAGTCATGGCTGGGACAAGCCATGCTCCCCGACGGGCACACACACGACAGCATCTGACCAGGGATAAGACCCTGGACGACAGAAGGCTCCCTGAACGAACTTTATCCCAGGGAATTCCTCACTCCAGAGCACAGAAGAGGGCAAAGTGACCATAGTGATATCAGCGGCACCCACAGAAAACGATGTCCTCTAGGGTCAGTTGTCGGGACGCCTGGCAATTACCAGCTGCAGGGGCCTTGCCTTCTCTTGGCCTCAGTTTACAGATCTATACAATGGGGGCAATATTTCTTGCTATTCTCTATGGGACTGTTGTAATGATTAAATATAGTAAATTATTTTAAAACTCTGAAGTACTTTGTTCCTACACTTAGTAGTTCAACCAACATATCTGTACCATGGGCCCCAGAAAACTGAAGAATTACTAGTGATCCTACAGAGCTCTGTGTCGTATAAAAAGAGCTGTCACTTACTGCCCACTCGCCATGCGCTTGCACCATTGTACCTTGTCACAGGTTTTACGCATTGAATTCCCACAACCAACCAAGGGGGACGTCAGTGTCATCCCACACTGTGCAGGCTCAGAGTGTTTAAGTAAAAAGTAACACAGCTCTCAAGTGATACAGCGAGGATGTGAACCCAGCATGTCTGGCTCAGAACCTGCATCCTTAACCACTACGCCATCCTGCTTCCGGTACGTGCAGGAACGTGTCTACACGTACTTTTAACCTCTTTTTTTGAAAACAATTTCAGACTCACAGAAAAGTGGCAAAAATCCTAGAATTCCTACATATCCTTCACCGAGGTTCTCCCAATGTTAACACTTTAGGACGTCTGCTTTGTTCTCCCCTCCCCCGTCCACGCACAGACCCCCACAACCCTGTAGGAGTGAGGTACGGACACGAGGACACTCCACGCAGAAACACCTCTGTACGTCACTTCGAAACAAGGACATTCTATATGATACACCCTCGGTATCATGACTAAAATCAGAAATGAACATGATAGTGTCATCCGATGGACAGGTCACACTCACGTTGGGCTGCTGTCTCAGGAGCACCCTTTAGCGCAGCAGCTCTGTGGGGGTGGGGGTGGGCTTTTGCATTTTATTTCTCCAGATCCCAGCCAGATCGCACGTTGCACGACCTTCACGTCTTTGAAGACAACCGACGTGTGGGCTTCCCTGCTCTTGGCCCCCTTAGACTCAGGCTCAGGCCCGCACACCGCAGAAGTGCTCATGTGTCCCTCTCGGGGCGGCACATCAGGAAGCATATGACCTCTATTTGTCCCGTGACTGCTGATGTAAAAACACGTATTTTTAAACCGTGCTCCTTGTTTACACGCACCCCGTCCCCCCCGCTGCCCGCGGAAGCTCCCTCGGGCGTCTGCAGCCTCCAGCACGCCCGCCGGCACGGGCTCGGCACTGAGTCTGCCCTCAGTGAACGCTGTTCGGTCTTCTTACGTCGCCCCGTCTCTCCCGGTGACTCATGGTCACGCCCAGTAAGGAGCACCTGGCCCAAGCCTACCTGCTTCCTTCACTCATTGTACAGGCAGAGCGCCCGCTCCATTGCTGGAGCACCTCTTCCGCGTCAGGCCCGGAACCAGATGCTGGGAAACACAGGCGTCCGCAGAATCCGGCCCTGGAGTCCTCGGGGAGGGGGCATTGGCCGTGCCACCACGTGGCGGACAGGCCATGACGCACCCGCCCCTCCCCCCCCATGCGGTCTCCCCTCCCCCCGTCCACCTCCACTCTCTCACCTCACTTCCCAAGAATCAGGGTCCCGTTATCTGGCTCATGAGCCACCCCAGTCGGGAGTCAGAGGCTTTGGGTAAGTTCACGTTCCTTCCCGATTGTTTGCCGTTTCCCTGAAATGGGACCCTGACGGATGGGGTGGCTCTCCCGGCGAGAGGCCCAGGAGGGAGCGAGTGTTCGGGGCAGCAGGGCCATCCAGAAGCCCCCACACCACATGCCCCGCTGGGTGTCCCCTGCCCCTTCGCTCTGTGAATGTGAGCCCCATAACGACCTCAGCCCCCGGCTCACCCGTGGGACGCGCAAGGCCCAAAGCAGCCCTGTGCTCCCCAAGGAGCGGTCAAATACAGCAGAAAAGGAGGTCATGCGACCAATGCCATCTTCATGCCACCTTTATGCGTGTCCCTTTGAGCTAATTAGGAAATGCAAAATGCAATCAACTCACACTTACTGAAAGGCTGGCTCTGTGAGGCACCAAGCTCAAGGTGCTCCAAAGAGAACGAGGAAAATGTGCCCCTGCCCTCCTGGGGTTTCTAGTCCCTGCCCCGCCCTCCCAGCCACCAAATGCAATGGGCATTGGACAACTTGTCACCTTGTCATCGCCTGCTGATAGGTCCCAATAGCCTTTGACAAGTACCGTGTTACCGCCCACTCAGAGCTGATGCTCAAAGAGAAACAGCAACACATACTGCTGCCCTCAAAGTGGCCTCGCTCTGGGGACAGGGCAGACACTGGGCCCCCCAGGGGCGGTGCAGACAGACAGGAGGCCGGTGGCACAGGGTTAAGCACACGGTCTCTGGGGTTCAGGGGCCAATTGCAACACTGGCCAGCAGGGGACCACAGGTCAGTTATTTAACAGAGCTCGCTAAAGGTCCCTGCCTGGGAGACGACAGTATTAGGGGAACCGATCTCTGGACCTCACGAGGACCGACTCCGTGAGATAACTCTCTGTAAATCGTCCAGCTCCGCCGCCAGGCAAAGCACAAGTCCTCAAGGACTGACAGCATTGCCAAGGGGGCCTCACCTTTCAGAGCTGGGGGCTAAGGACCCCGTGTCTCTCTCCCCCCACCTCCAGGTGACCCCAACTTTCTATGCAAGAGGGCTTTGCGGTCTTCTATGAAATTTCTAACAAAGCTGTGTTTTTCCGGAAGCCTAGGAAAATTAGGTATTTCCACATCGCAAATGGGGAGGGGGCGGCCAATGCTCCCTGATCACAGCGATCCTAAAGGAGTCGTACTGAAGGACCCCCCTTACAAGGTGCTCATAATCCAGAAGGCACATGCCCAGGACAGCCCAGCTCTTTAACTGACTCCGTATTCGAGATTTAGAAATTTAAGTGAGTTTGTCACTTGTTTCTCCATGGGATGCATTTGGCACTTTTTTAGAAGTTTATATTATGCCTCTTTTTCACTTATTTCTAGGTAAGTTTATTTTCACTCATTGAAGCACAAATCGGCTTTTCAGCATTCTTAACATGTTTTACCTCCTATCGAAGCTTTTACTTTCTGATTTTCCTTTTTTCTTCTTTTGCCTCTCAGCTCTTCACCTTTCCTTTTTATGCTGTTGGTCAGATCAATATTTGTTTCCTTCTACCTTTTTGTTTTGCCACATCTCCTTTGGAACTTTTAAGTTATTCCCTTTAACTATTAAACCCCTTTTGTCTCTTATCTTAGTGTAATAATTAATAGTTCTACTTTCATTTGTCACTCTAAATTTCAAGTCTTTCCCCCTTCTCATCACTGGACTTAATTAATTCCTAAAGTTTAAATAAGGTAAGCCTTCAATTCCTAAAATTTCTGGGGTTTTTGTCTCTCGTCTTGTGGCTTTGTCCCCTTCTAACGTTGTGATGTTAGCACTGGCCTAGAACATCAGGCAGAACTCACCTTGTCGGGGTCACAGTCGTGAAGCGACACAGTCAGGGAGCAATCCAGTACCTCGGCCCTGCTTCCCACAGCTGTCCCTCTGGGGTCCCTTAATTGGATTCCCATTAAATCTGAAGTCAGTCCTGAGAGTCGTGATCCAAGTACCGTGCGGAACTCCCCAGTTTGCATTCCCTCCTCCAGGCAGCGGCGGTCCTGCTCCTGCGTCCATCACATGCAGCTCGTCCCCACTGAGAGTGGGTGCTGGCCTGGCCCGAACCCCGCCCCACCAGCCCCAGGGAACCCGGCAAGCCAGGCGTGAGGGGCTCGGAGGCAGATGGCATCAAACCCGGCCACATCCGTGCCACCAGACCGAGCGCCCCAACCGGAGGGCTGTCAGCTCCGGGAGGCGCCGGTGGGGCCTCCGCCCCAGAGGAGAACACATCGCCTGGAGGAAGGCCACGCTGGCTGCCCCAGAGGACACACCACCCGAGGAAGGCCACGCTGGCCACCCCAGAGGACACACCACCCGAGGAAGGCCACACTGGCCGCCCCAGAGGAGAACACACCGCCCAGAGGAAGGCCACGCTGGCCGCCCCGAGGAGAACACACCGCCCAGAGGAAGGCCACGATGGCCGCCCCAGAGGACACACCCGCCGGAGGAAGGCCACGCTGGTGCTCACACTGGAGTCTCTGAGTTTGTCCCCACAGTAACACAGAAACTCCAACAGCAAGCAGGCGGGGCGGGATACGCCGCGATCACCTGGAGCGTCCACATGGCCATCCTCGCGGACAGCGCGGCAGAAGCCACCATTTCAGTCTGAACAGCACGCTCAGCCCCTCGGTGCCCTTTCTTTCCGTCCCTACGTCATTTGATCCTTCCAGGTGAGCAACGAGCTCAAACGATCAATTCACAGACCCGAGGACTCACGGGGGGCGGTAGAGCCAGAACTGGGACCCCTGTATTGGGACACCTCTTGGTGTCACCTGCACCAGTTAGAAGAATGTGCCTGCCTGCACCGCGCTATCCCCTGGGTCCTGAAGTTATTTTCTATCGTAAGGAGAGATCGAGGGACACAGTGATTTAAACCCATTCGCAAAGGCAAAGGACTAACAGCAGATCCCCTTCCGGAGAATAAACCTGAGAAGGGAAAGGGCAAGAGAGGAAAGGGTGAGTGGACACCCGACACCGGCGTTACGTGGAGATGCCTCAGGAGGAACACGCCGGCCTGGGAACCCAGAAGCCAAACAGCCTCCCTCCACTCCGCGGAAGAGCTCCCCAACGTTCCGCCCCATCCAAATCGGGCTCCACCATCAGCCCCAGCTTTTACAGTGTCATGTTTAAAAGTTGCTACAGAGGTCCTAACTTTCCAAACTTGGCCTTTAAACAATATATCTGTGTCCAGCATCCGGGGCAAATCTTAACCTCAGGGCTCCAGGTCACTGAACATGTATAACATTGATTGAAACATTTTGTGTTACCAACAAATTAACTTCCGGAATGAAAACTACAACCTGCCTCCAGAAGAGTAAATCCCAAATGTAAAATTTATCTCTAATAGTCTATCAGGAAAAGAATCTGAACTCAATACCCCTTTGCCTATTGAATAACACTAATCCTGGGCAATCACTCTTTGTAACCCTGCTTGTCTCTAGTTTGAATCGAGCTTGTTAAAACTAACCCATTTTTCTTCTCTGAAAGATGTAATCAGTAGTAAGGAAACTAGAAGTTTGGTGATCCTGCTAATCAATCTATGTTCCACAAATGAAAACATTCCCCAATTGGTAATTAGTTTTCAATGATGAAGTAATTAAATATTTCACTCTGAATTCCCTCTGCTCTGCATCTGGGCTTTTATAAATGTTGCATTTTCAGGCCCCTGTGTGCAATCTTGTTTTATTTATGGCTGCGCCTTTACAAGCTTTCTGAAACTCTGTCTAAACCGCACAGAGGCAGGGGAAACCCTGACAATTAAGTGTTGAACTTGATTATTACAGTCAGCCAGGCCCAGGGAAAGCAGGGACACCTGATCCACACTTGGCGCAGCGTTATCAAGAAAACATGATTACACAGTTCGGGATAGTTTCTGGAGTTCAAGCTATAAAGGTAGGAGCCGACCGTTTTGTCACGTAATCCTGATGAGGCGCTTTGGGGAAATGAGCAAAGAGCCCGCGTCCTCCAAACAGATGTCTGTCTGGGTTCGATCCCATTGCAGAGGCTCCTCTCCTGGTCTTCTCTCTGCCGTGCAAATGTGGCATTCATACCTCGTGGAGGAATGAAAGACACCAATGCCATACAGACTCAAAAATGCACCTGCAGGTGCCTGGCCAAGGTGGGGGAAGACATGTTTCCAAAATCCACTTCTTCCAAGTTAGAATGTGTTCGAGGACTGGCCATCGTAAGCATGCATGTCAGAAGCTGAAGCCAAAGTTTTTGTTAAGAAATCTTCAAGCTTTCTCTTCATGTGCATGGCGAACCACCCACTAACGTATTTTGCTGTGTATAATTTGCACTTTTTTGCCCAAATTTGTGAGGGAAAAATAAGGATGCACATTATACATGAGTAGTACTAATTCCCTACCTATATAAATGTTTTTAATTCATTTATTTATGCTTATGAATTAAAAGTGTTTCTCTAGAAATCAGTAATATCTGTATGCAACATAATACCCTGGAAGATGATAATCAGATTTTTACATAAAAACATTTTATGCCTAAATTTCTTGTACCTTGTATCTATTCTGTGTTTTGTAATTATTTGCTACATAAAATTTCTTGTACCATACTATGTTAGAAAATAAATACTAAAATTCCTTTAGAATACAAAAAAAAAACAAGTACCTATCTAAACAAATGAATGTTTGAATTGAAAAATTAAAACAAAAGATTTTTTCCCTGAAAGTTTGGGCCAAAAACACAGGTGCACATTACACACGGGGTGCATTAAACACAGCAAAATACAGTAATTATTAGAAGGAGGCAGGGAAGAACGGAGAACGAGCAGGGCTCCTCCCGCATCCTCAGGACCCGAGGGCCAGAGTCCTCGGTTACAGCAAATTCCCGGTACTGCCTCAATCGCCCTCTGGAAGACTGCCGTCAGCTTTCAGGGTCCCCATCATGGTTCGAACTTTTTATCATTTTAAAACAGGAGCCACCATTTACTGCCCCCAAAGAAGTCTGCACTCAGCAGGCTGATGACGGAAGGAGAGCCCCCATCAATGGGCTCTCTCAGAAAGAAGGTCAGGGAGAAGTTAAGTTCAAAATCCCAGTGGACATTCTCTCATGAGCTTGGTCAGAGCAGCGTCTGTTCAGCTGAAGAATTTAGTTACAAGGTCAGTTCGCAGGTAAGATCAAAGTGCCTCGCACGATCCCCGAAGTGGCCACTTCACCAGTCTGAGAGAAGATTATCGGCACTCTGGAACCCCAAGAACAAAGAAATGGGAAAGGGCTTTTAAACGACACTATTAGTAGACAGTCAACACTGCAAGTGACACTAGTCGAGGAGATCGCTGCATTTAAAGATGTTCTCACGTTAGGCTCATGAATCCACAGGTGTTAGTAACTGTACAAAGTGAGGCGCACTAGTCAGAATCGCTGAAGAATAACTAATGGGAAAATTCCGTGTGTTCCTCAGAAAAGTAGCAAAGTAAATTTTTGGAGGTAAGATAAACATTGGAACTGATAAAGTCCACATTAAAGCAGCAAGCGCACCGCTGGTGTGCGACCTGCCGTGACAGGACGACGGCCTTACGCATCCCTCAGCATCGTGGGGTTCGGCTGATGCTCTCTCCACAGAGACGCCTCCTTCCGAAACCTCTGAATTCCCCACCAAGTCAGGCTACCAGGATGGCGATCCTAATGCATCCCACCCCGCAGCGTCTATGAAAAAACTGGACCAGAATACAACTCTGTGGTATTATAAATAAAAGTATCGTGACTGTCCAGAGGAAGAATTTTAAAGAAGTCATGAGCTAATATGGGAAGACCTGAAAAACTTGGGGGGCTGGAGGGTGAAGGTAAGGAATAAATTCCATTTTGCAGATTTGCATCAAGGATAAGTATTAGCTTCAGAAAGTAACTGAATTAACTGGCACTTGAGGGAACTTAATCTAAAATTGCAAGGTCCTCATGAAAATATACTAATATGCACTTATAATAAGGCTTATGGGATCAAAGCAAAAATTCAACTGAGGTTAAAGTGAATTAAAAGTGTTTCACTGAAGGTGTTTAATTGATAGTTTGAATATGAAAAGTTAACACTAAGACCAGTAGGACAGCATCTGTGAAAATCATCATTTTAAAATAATTTATATGAAAAGTTCAATTGGATTTGAAATTGGATTACATTATCGCAACAAATTTTAGCATTGCATATATCATTGAAAAAAGAAAAGGCAAACCTGTTAGACTTAAAGGACAGAAGGTACCCGTGATGCGTATTTTAACTGTGAGAGAGACTGAATCACTTGTATCCTGGTTAAGAAAGAGTTTCTGTCCCCCACTGAACAGTAAATTCATGTGTAAACTTTTCTGTCATCTGCTCTAACACAGGGCAAGCGTTATTTCTTCGAGAATTTGTGTGACCCTCATTTATTAAATGTGACTATTAAGAACTGGAAGGGAGCAGCCATCATTAAAAAGCATTCTTGAGAACTCACGTGCAGCCATTTCAGGGATTAAAAATATTTTTAAAAATCAAATCCAAAGAAGTGAGTTAAAAAATAATAAAACGTTATTTGCTATATTTTCCCCTAAGAGTCATATATTTATCTTCTTGCCATACTTCTATAATATAAAGACACTGTGATACATGTTGTCATTTCCTGAGTGTTCCATATTGTGACCGTCAGTTCTGTGTGTGAATGGGACTGCACCATGGGGTGCCCAGATTTAAACATCATTTCTGGGTGATTCGGGATGAGACGATGACTGGAATCAGTGGACTGCCCTCCTCGGCGTGCGTAGGCACCATCCAATCCATGAAGGGCTTGGCCAGAACTAAAAGGGAGAAGTGAGGATGTGTTTCCTCCCCGTCTGCCCCTGCCCTTGAACTTGTTAGCAGTCCTGTGGTTCCCCGGCCTGCGGCACTCCGGGGCCTGCACTGGCCGGAGGCAGACGGCGGAACTTCCCAGCCTCCGTAATCGTGTGAGCCAGCTTCCCATCACAAGTCTCCTGTACACCACCTCGGTTCCGTTTCTCTGGAGAACGTGCATAGACATACCTTGAAAACATATGACAAACACTGATTTCATCCAGAATTCTTGTTCATGGTGGGGAGGGGGGGAAGACCACCCAGAAAGGTTTTGTTTCACTCACTGATTAGCGTTAAAGCCAAAATTCGAATCCAGAACTCCCCACTCCCCACCCAGCCAGCACTGCTCCCATTGGGAATGTCGGGTAGCAAAGCGGCCTTTGTGTTCACCACACGTGGGTGCCTTTCTCCATCCTCCCAAGCCGGCCCTCCACCCCCTTCCTCCGTGCCTCTGGTCACACCGAGCTCCCCACGGGAGCGCCCAGTGGTAGCCGTGAGACCAAGGCAGGTCTGACCGACCCCAACGGCAGCCCGTGCCGCTCTCCCGTCCGTTTGGTTTAAGTTCATCCCAAACAGGTTTGCTTCACAACCAGAAGCAAGCTAACACCGTGAAGGCTTCGCAATTCCAGATTTATTTTGCTTTAACTGCAGTTCTGTCAGCTCTAAAAGAATTCTTAGCAAACGTACTGCTCAGTTTTGAACCGAAGTGGCTTCACACGTGATAAACTGTTAGATGTGTGTTTGAAAAGCATCTTCAATTTGGTGTCTCTCTGGGCTTTGTTTAATTCAGTGAGTACTTCCTAAACCCGTGCTGGGTGGCACTGTGTGAGGTCCCGTATCTGTAATAAATGTAAATGAAGTCCGAACTTGAATGAGCTCCTGCACATTCAATATATTTGGAAAGACAGGAGGTGTGGGTTCAAATCCTGCCTTCATCACACGTGTGGCTATGTGGTCACACATTAGCTATATGATCTTGAACAAGTGACTCTGCCTGTCTGTGCCTCAGTGTCCTCATTTGTGAAGTGTGGATAAAAAATGATCTCTACTGTGTATGGTTGTTGGGAGAGTTAAGTAAGATAATGCTTGTTATCCACAAGTCCTTATACAGCTCAAAAAATACAGCTCTTCCCTTTCTCCTGGGCTCACAGTTTAACTTTTAGTCACAGGGTCATGAATTAACAAAAGGCCACGATCCCAAGCACCTTTCTCCTGATTACCACACCCGAAGATGCAAAGCTGGTCCTCCCTGTAACAATGCAATGCTCCAAGGACTCGAGACTTCAGCCAGAAAAGCCACAGGGTCAGAGACACTAGGAACACAGCAGGCTTGTGGCCATCTATGATTGCGTGGCACCTTATGATTTAAAAATCCTAGGAGGAGCAAGCTGGGGTTCAGCGGTGCGCCCAAAGCCCCCCACAGCACTGACACAGCAAAGACGAAAGCAAGCCGACACAGGACCAGCCTGGAGAGAAGACCTCTCTCTCCTCTCCAACACAATGAATTTCTAATATGATGGACAGGTTAATATTATTAACTTTGGCAAATCCACAGCCCTCCAACCCCTGGAGGGTAGAGAAGGGACTTGTTGATCTGGAGAGTCTCCAAAAATAATTTCACGTGAGAACTACTTCCCTTGGACGGTCCCCACGGAGGAAGCATGCTGAATTGGGAGCGTAACCTGGAGGGATCACGTGACGGCACTGGTGGGAAGGTGAGCACCCCACATCCTACGGCGCGAACTTGTTCGGGAGCACCCAGAAGGGGGTGATGACCTTTCATCATGGAGAGACTATGACTTGAGTAGGAAGGTCAAAGGCAGCCACAGACCACACCCACCTGGACGTGAAGCAAGACTTCATTGTGAAGAACTCCACCCACACAACGGGTGAGAAAGGCCTCCGCGTGTCACGAAAAGGGGCCGCTTCAAGGGGAGCTGAGGAGCGGCTCGGAGCCCGGTGGGATCAAACGGCAGGGTTTCGCCCTGAACCGCACACGGAGACCAGGGGTGCAGCCCAGCCCACGGGCTGAGCAAACGCAGGCCTTCGGCTCCGCCAGCCACGCTGCGGTGAGCTACCTCGTCCCCTTAGAAGCCGCCGCTCGTCTTCAATGGGCCCGAGCAAGTAAGTGGAGGCATCCAGGAGCTCCCGGTTTGATCCTCCTGACAGCTGGGCTGTCTGTCCAGGCCTCCTTGGCGCCTTTGATCTACCTCGTGGCAAAGAGTCCCCCTGTGAAGCGCCACCTTCCCCTGGAGACTCATGCTGTCACGAAGCATTTCATGACTTCTGGCCTGTGTGTGCCTCCTCGAACTTTCGTCACAACAGGTCCACTGCGGTGAGGCCAGGCATCTGGTTGGAGAGTTGGAGTTGACAGAGGACAAGAAGGTCGGGAAGAACCACGGAGCTGCACTCCAACAGCTGCCAACGGCAGTGAGTGCTCGGAGAGGGACCATCGCAGGCCGGGGGACAATCTGGAAGCCCAGGCCAGCCCCCGAGGGGCAGGGCTGGTGTCACCTGTCAGGAAAGCCGGCTGTCAGGAGCCAGGTGGAATTTTAGAGGTCTTTTAGAAGACCCTGTGCCTGTCACCTCCCCCAACCCTCTCTCCTTATCCCTCTCACCCTGCTGTAACCCTACCTCCAGGAACTAAAAGCACGAAAGCTAACACAGGGAGACACGGTGGCCAACGCTGTAACCCCGGGAGGAAGAGCGGCCGGAGCTCCCTGGCAAACCCAGTTCATGGAAGCGCGTGATGCAAACGGCGGAGTGAAGGGACCGTCTGTCCTGTTTATCATGACGGGGCATTGGCGGAGCACCAAGCACACAGCAGGTCTTCAATAAACGTGTCCAGGTGAACAGAAGTGAGGTAGGGGACATCGGGCACCTAAGGAAGATGGGGGCGCTTCGCAAGTCAGGTGTGGCACGTGGGTAGCGGGAACGCGTGGCTGAGTTCTTTGAAGAAACCTTGTTTGTCGACTTCAAACTCAAATTGCCTGAAGTCCTACGGAGAGGTAGGTGCCTTCTTGTCATTCTGAGGGCGATGCCCACATGCAGCTGTGGGCTGGGCACAGGGCTGCTGCCCAGACCACAGCCAGCCCATTATCCCTAAGGCAGGGTGGTGTCAGCCAGGAGGCAGAGAGCTGCTCTGCCACTCTCTATGTCACCTTGGGCAGGCTGCCTTATTGCTCTGGGTCTCGGGTTCTTCATCTGTACAATGGGGATAACTGTACTTACCTTACGGGGGCGTTATGAGACTAAATGCATAGGCCCATGCCTGTGATGCATACAGTTGGCACTAAATAAATGTTAGCTCTGTTATCTCCCCCATGCCCCACCCCGTCCCTAACCCTGCATCTCTTCTCATGTGCTGCATTCTGGGAAATACTATCATCGTCCACCCGGGCCCAAAACCAGAAGGCCCGGTGCCATCCCAGCCCCGTCCGGACCACTCTTGATTATCCACCCCCAGCCCCCAGTCATCTGCAGTCTCCTGAGGCAGGCGTGTGCAACCCGCAGCCCGACGGCTTTGAATGCGGCCCAACACAAACTCGTCAACTTTCTTAAAACATGACGAAAATTATGCATGGGCCTTGGTTTGTTTGTTTGTTTTTAGCTCATCAGCTATAGTTAATGTCAGTGTATTTTCTGTGTGGCCCAAGACAATGCTTCTTCCACATTGGCCCTGGGAAGCCAAAAGGTTGGACACCCCTGTTCTTTTTCTTTCTTTTTTTTTTTTTTTGCTTTTTGGTATGTGGGTAGCTCCCTGACTGGGAATCGAACCCAGGCCGCAGCACTGACAGTGCCAACGCCGAAGCCCTAAGCCACTACACCATTGGGGAACTCGCCTGGACGCCCCCATTCTAAAGTCTACTGTATTCATAGCTCTTGCCGCCTTCTTCATGGGGCTCTCAGTTCAGATCCTGAACTTCTCCTGCCGGATTATGCAATACTCTCCTCTAGGTTCCTGGCCCGGCCCCTCCCAATCCATCCGCCACAGTGCTTCTAGAGCATCCGTTTCCAAGCGGTGGTATGCGGACCCTGGGGTACATGCTGGGCTGCTCAGGGGTACATGAAAATGACCAGTAATGGCAAAAAAAAAAAAAAAAAGTAAAGTAAAACCATGAAAAAAATTAGTTATGGAACAATAAATGTTAAGTTTGAATCACCATTAATGGTGACACTTCAAAATGAGATCACATAAGCGAATGATGACAGGTGAGGGCATGGCTATGAACCCTCCCCCAAACCGCTCTTCTGCCAATCATTATGCAGTTTCAGAACAATCCATTTGTGTTGTTTCTAGAACTTCCCCAAACCTATAAATACATCCATAGCTAAACTGTTTGATCAGTTTAATTATGCACTGAGTAAAAGTAAGTGTGCTATCTTTAATTGTGATTCTTTTCAAATAGTGTTTTTATTTAATATTTAAGTACTTGATCATCATTATCAATATTTAACTGTTAAGAATATTATAAAATTAAATCTGTGGTTTGTACTTTTAGTGTAGTGATTTTTCTTTCCTATCTTATTACCTCATGTCCACTATTTTACATTAGGATAGGCATTAAACGAAAAAGTATCAGTATTTAAAAACAGCTGTTTTAAAAACAAGGGGTACAATTTACAGAAATGGGTTTATAAAAGGGGCACACAAGTAAGAAACGGTTGGGAACCAGTGGTGTAATATTTTGCTTTGTTTTGTTTTTTTTAATGTGGATAGTTCCCTGGCTGGGAATCGAACCCAGGCCGCAGCATTGACAGCACCAAAGCCTTAGCCACTACAACACCAGGGAACTCCCTGTTGTAATCTTTCTAAAACAAAGATCTGATCATGCCATTCTCCACTTAATACATCAGTACCTTCTACTCACCACAACTTGTATTGGCCCTTCAAAACTCTGTGCATCTATCCTCACTGCCCCCAGACTCATCTGCACTCTTCTGAGTGATGCCCAGCACACAGATGTTTGCGGCACTTAGGACACTATCATCTGCCTCCCCCACCAGGCTGTGAGCTCCTCTCGAGGGGCACCAGGTCTTTTCACTTTCATTCTCTAAACTGGGAACACGACCTGGCATGTCATATGTGCTAATGTTATTTGTTAGCTAGACGAAATGATGGATGGATGGACGGCATGGCAAGAGAGGAGACTCCTCTGAAACACTCAGACCAACAGGGGGATGGTCATAGCCAAGGTTTTCCTGCAGCCAAAGAAGGACCAGGGATCCCACACACACAGGAAGTCACATATGGGGCAGGTGACTGTTGAGGGAAGATCTTCAGACATTGGCAAAAACAATCCCAACAAATAACATCAATAGAAGTGAAACTAGGAAAGACACTCAGACTATCATTATTAATTACCCTGTCACTATAATTCATCGTATTCTGGCTTAAGCCAAGCTAATTAAGTCTTATTTTGCAAACAATATTTTCATGGCCTGCTACATGAAATTCTTCTCTAATAGGTAGCATCTGCTGCATTTATTTCATCCATTAATTTTGTGACCTTCTCCAAGATAAAAATTAGGTTCATGTGACATGATTCAGACAGGGGAGATGCGCTATGGCCTGGGGGTACACAGGCAGCCTTAGCCCCCCCAGTCAGCCAGCCTTCCTGGATGTGCCTTCCCAAAGAATCCAGACGGATGATGGCCAGCCCAGTCCCTAGTCGGCTGTGCTGCAGAGAAGGGAGCCCAATCGTCCCCCCATGGGGTATGCATTCGGAACTCACCCACCTGTGGTCAGGTGGGAGGAGCTGGCTTGAAACACAATAGGAACATGGACAGAGAATGGTCTGATGCAGGCCTGTCCGACCTGCAGCCCAGGACGGCTTTGCATGTGGCCCAACAGAAATTCTTACAACATTACACGATATTTTGGGGACCTCTTCAGCTAGCTCATCAGCTACGGTAGTGTATTTTATTGTAGCCCAAGGCAATTCTTCCAAAGCGGCCCAGGGGAGCCAAAACGTTGGACACCACAGCCTCTAATCCAAGGCAGCTCCCTGGGTAACAGAACTGGAACAGATCGGGCCTTGAAGGGGACAATACAAGAACAGTGAGGAACCCTTCTGAGCGAGGACCTGTAATAAAGTCAAAGGCAACATGGAGAGTGGGAGCCGTGATTCTCTTTCTACAGGTGCACCGCGTTCTGCCCAAGACAGGTTTCCCCCCATGGCCATGAGCACATGTGGTGAGCCACGATGGTCACAGTTCAGAAGACTTCCGTGGTCGCCAAATACCCTGCGCCCCTCACCACATGGGAGCAGGCAACCAAGTTCCCAGATACCTAATGTGCCGAGGCCCTCTCTGAGGGCCCTTGGCATGGCCAGCCCTGAGCGGATCGAGCCGCAGGAACACAGAGAGGCAGCCAGCCTGGTCCTTGGCCTCGGCAAAGAGACAGTCTCAGACAAAGGGAACGTGTCCAAAGGAACGGACTCCAGCCCTAATGTGGGTCTCCCCGCACCTGGCTGGCTCCTGGCAGGTTCCAGCAGATTCTGATGGAAAGCACAGAAGCTTTTCCTCTGCCCTGACTTGACCAGCCTGAACTGCAGTCTCTCATGAGCGTCACTGGTCAGGGAGGCCCTTCTGGCGGCCTCCAGCCCTCCTGTCTCCTCCCAGTCACCAGCGTGTTTCTCGGTGGAAGACTTTGAGAAGGCCCCTTCCCGTTGGCCTGCTGGTGGAGTCCCGCTTTCCAGGAGAGGGTCCCTTTGCCCGTCCGGTTGCCCAGCTAACGTCTTCCTGGGTACTGCAGACTACTGGTGCCTGCTGACTCGCCTAATGCTGACCGCCACCGCTGTCAGCTCCTCCTGCAAGTCATTTTACCTTCTGCCTCAGCACCTGCTTGTCCTGCATCCTCAGAAGCCCAGCAGAACAGCATGCACCTGCAGCCAGAAGTATGGGGACTCCCTCTCCAGGGGGACCACCACCTCCCCAGGCCAGTCCTTGGGGGGACAGCTGGGACAGTATTCTTCATTAGCGAGCTCCACCTGCCCCCAGCACTGCCCTTGACAATGACCCCTTGCGTAGGTTTCTCCTCCTTCCCTCACTGCCCAGTCCTCACTCCGATTTCTTGGGATCATGTCCTAAATGAACACCTCCGCAAGTCCTTGTCCTGGGCTCTGTTTTCAAGGCAGAACCAATTCATGCAAAGACCCTGCCTCAGTCACTATGGGAAATCATGCCACATGCAGCTCTGCCCCCCGGGCATGAGTCACTCCTCCAAGGAGAAATCAGTCCCCAAGTGACAGACCCACACCGGCCCAATCCGCCTGGGAGAATGCACCGGCGACGAGCCCCAGATGGTCAGTCCCTAGGGCTTGCCAGTTCTTTTGTTCTTACCTAATAATAGTTTATGTTTTAAAAAAAATTAACAGAAAATAACTTCCTGTGCTTTGATGTCAAAAGCAGTAGGAGTTGCATCTAAATTCTTACTGTACTGGTATGGCAGCCGAATGCATGGCATTACTGGGTACATAATGATAGCTGTGTGTGTGATAAAAGGCAAGCACTTTGATGCCAAGTTTTCTTTCAGGATGGCAGGCAGTCTGCACTGTCAGGGAGTGTGGACCCCTTGTCCAGATGCATTCCCACTCTCTGTGTAACCCTGGGCTTGCTCCCTTGTGACTTCTGGTCCCTCGGTCTGCTACAGGTAAATTCAAGAATAAAAGTCCCTACGTGCAGACAGAGAAGCGATTCTGAGGAAATACAGTGCACTGTCACTGTCTTGTCCGAACTCCAGGCCCGCAGTCACAGTGTAGGAATACTCACTGACAATTGCATTCTTGCACTCACTCATTCCGTCAGCAACATGAATTAAGAGCCAACTGTGTGCCAGGCCATCGTCTGTGTGCTGGGGGTTCGCGGGTGGACGACGCGGACACAGACCCTGTCTTCACAGAACCCGCAGGCCAGTGCTCGCTCGCCAGCTGGAAATGAAGCCACGCAGCAGCGCCCAGAGGGCCACTTTCTGAATGAAGTTTCTGCCCGGTGGAGACTCGTCCCGGTCCTCCGATCCGTCCGGTCATCTTACCTGCTGAAGTGACAACTAGGAAAGCAGGGGCTGCATCTGCGTGGTTTACCATCTGACTCTCGGGGGCTGGAAGAGTATCAAGTACACGACAATAAGGGAAGGGAGGCAGGGACGGAGGGAGGGACGGCGGGAGCGGGGGGAGGGCGGTGAAGAGCATATCCAGTGGCCTGAAAGTCCAAGTGTCCATGAAATTTGAAGTAACTGCAAGAAGACCGTGTAAATGACGTGGATGAACCCCACAAAAGAGAGGGCAACTTTGTCAATGACGACACTGTGCTCCATCTAGCTCATAGCATGCGCAAGTGTGGTCAGTCTGTCCCTTCTGAAAAACAGAACCATTTTTAAGCAGAGAGACAGACAGACAGACACTGATGCAGACAGGGTGGGGGGACACAGACAGAGACTCAGAGAAAGAGAGAAAGACTGGAGAATGGATAGTTTCTATACTAGAACCTAAATCCAATTATATCATCTGCCAAAGTCTTCTCATTCAATTGAGGTAAAAACACTGTGTCTGTTAGAGTATTGAGTATAAATAAATACCAATATATGTTTCAGGGACACTGACCACCAAGGTAGCCAGAGGGTGACTAGGTGAAGATCCCCCCAGAATCCATGTCATACGAGGGGTGATTGAGAGAAAGGTGAATTACCTGGAGAAGAGAGAACTGAAAGGCTATACCACCCCTGCTATGAAATGTCTGGAAGGCTGATACATCAGACAGGAAGTAAATGTATTAGTTGTGGGTCAAAGGCAATGAATTAGAACCAATCATTGAGAAGTACGACACATAGATTTTGGCGAAATGTAAGGACAAATTTCCTAACAAGGAGACCAATCCAACAATGGGTGTGGCTGTGGGTGTGACCCCACAGTCAGGGTCAGCCAGCAAACTGAGACCGTGACTGACTGCTAAACTGTCATTTCTGGTCTGTGACAAGATCCACACAGAAATTAAGAGCAAGCATTAGGAATCACTTATAACTTATAATCAAGAAAGCCCACATCCTTCTTGAGTCACATGTGACCATGTTGTGATGTGATATCTTAACATCAGTTTGTCATCTGAAAGTACCATACAATCTAGAATCTACTGCTTTTATCAATTAAAGATGATTTAATTCAACTACAACTCTCAGGATAAAGCAACTGCAACTGGCTATTGATGAGAAGTTGAAGGAGGATTTTAAAAACAATGTCTCTGGCTTCACTTTGAATAAAAGTTAAAAATAAAATATCCTTAAGCAGCTGAAATTGCTTTAAAAAATCACTTGTTTTCCCACCAACCTAGCTGGGGCTTGTCTACTGTGACCAATACTTAAACAAAACCTGGAAACAATTTGGATATCCCTTGCCCCTGTTGTCAATCCAGCCTTACTTAGAGTCATCAGCAAACAAGAAGCTAACTTGTCCGTTGCACTAAAATGTCCAAATCTGATGTCCATTCAGGTTGGCTGCGTAGGTATTTAATAGGAGGACCCCATTTACTCTTGACTTCACTGTGTCACAACAGAATGGCAAGCATTTACTAGTGTATAAGTGATCCTTTTACCAACCCCCTACATGCACGCCTCTAATAAACATGTCCAGTTTTTGTAATTTCTTTTTGTCCTGCACTCTGTATTTATTTTGATGACAGTTGCTGAAACATAATTTTATGTCTGTAAACGTAATAGTAAATCGTTATTATATTTTACAAAAGTGTTGGTTTGCATCAGATTGGAACTTTGAAAAACTGGTCCTTAGCCACAGAAACAGAAGCGCTGGTGTAGACATCGAACCAGAGTGGGAGGACGCACTGCTACGAGCCCCAAGTGGGAGCTGTCGCTTCAGGGGTGGATGACAGTAACTTACACTGCCCCACAAAACAGTCAGCTTTCAGGGTTACATAGGAACCCTGAACCCATCAACACTGTGTAAAGTGTTCATGAATTGCAATAAAATGAATTGCAATTTGACAAATTTATTTAAAAAATAAACTACATACTCCAGGGGAGGCAACACAGATTGCTGGTGACTCAAAAGCATGTCAAATGAATAAGGCTTGATGGAAATAGACATTCTTAGCCTTGAAAAGCAGAAACCTCAAAAAAAAAAACAAACAAACAAACCAGTCCTAAGGGTATCATGGCAGAAGGTAAGTGAATTCTAAGTATACGGAGAAGATCCAAAAGGTAAAATTATAGCTCATATATAGAAGGTGCAGAAGGGCAGGTATTGGCTCAGAAAAGTTCTTGGCAACCACAACTGCCCGGACGTGAGGAGAGCTGCCTCGCGTGGTAGTGAGTTCCCCGTCACAGACTGGGGGGTTTGGAGGCTGCGAGGGGCTCCTGCACAATGCAGAAGAGCTTGCATTTTACTGGGTTCTTAGTAATTTCTGTGGGACTGTGCTAAGCCTTTGACTGTGTAGTATTTTTATTCTAACCACAGCAAATCTGAGAAATAGGTGTCGTTATCCCACTTTATCAATAAGAAATCAGAAGCTCAGTGTGGTTAAATAATATAATTGTGGGCACACAGAAATGATAGGCAAAAGGGTCCAGCACTGGCTGGCTGAGTCCATGCTCGGACCAGAACACGACGACGGTCACCAACCCTGAAAGTCCATGATCCCACGTATCCCCAAAGGCTAGAATGTGATGAGAAACCTAAAAAGACAAGAAAGATCTCCAAGGCTGAAGTGACCACAGGTGTCTTCTTTCACGTGTCATGGAGTGCCATTTGCAGTTACTTCTGGAGTTTGGAACTCTTAATTCTCTGAAGACTTCCAGAAGGCACGTGCAATTGCCTCTCCTCTTCCTCTCCATATGCTTCTTCTCCTTCACAGCCTTCCTCCTTCTCACCTGCTAGGACCCAGAACCCACAGTGTGCCCAGGATAGAAGGGATCTCATCGCTTCCCTGCAGACATTCAGGCCATCACCTCTTCCCCGGCACACTGCATTTGAAGACGGGTCATTAGAGACAGTAATGATTAGCCCAAAAGAATGATCTGCCGTGATGGAACTTCTGGCACTGGGGGAAAGATGCTTTTATATAAAAGAGCTTTCTAGCACCCCAACCATACACAGAGGTCATCACTGAGCTCCTAAGGCAAGGCTGGTCCTGCTCCTACATGATGCCAATACAGGCACCTTCCCGGAAAACACAGATTCATTTACTTGTGCACTGGACAAAGATCGGCAAGTCCTCTTTTGTAAAGAGGAGTCTGTTAAGTGACTTGACTAAGACAGATTATCACTTCTTTGATCCTTGAAGAAACAGGAAGAGAGGTCCCCAGATTCTGACTCACCACCAATGCCCCGACCCAGAGCAACCCAGCCCAGACCCGGCACCCTTACATCCTGCTTTTGATTTTGCACACCGTGAGTCATCTGTGCAGATTCCACGCGACCAGCGGGGTGGCCAGCCTCCAGCTCTACGTCACCCGCTCAGGGCACCTGTCTCTGCCCCGAGGGGGGCCGTGGGGACGCTCCATCTTCCCTCACCTGTCCTCAGCTCTTGGCTCATTGGGCTCTCAGCAGCACCCCCTTCCTTTTCTCGTAGTGGGTCTGTCTGATTGTGTAACTGTGTCCGTCTACTTCTGACGGCGTTTTCAAAAGCTTTGTATCATCTCCAAACACATGAATAATTTTCACTTGTGCATTTCAACGAGCTTGGAAAACATTCAGGGTTCAGAGGTACAGCTAGAAATATTTCCAGAAAGATGACTCAGACAACGTCGGAGGTGACTGGGAAAGAGAAGAAAGGGCCCTGCCACGCCTCCGCCGTGAGCCAGCCGCTCTGACGCGCCCCGCGAGGTCACTGTTTCCAGCCTGCAGACCGTTGGCCGTGGAAATGGAAGGCCCGCCTCTTCGTTCTGCCTCCCACGTTCCCCTCCCCTTCCTCCTCCGCCTCTCCCGCCAGTCCCCGCCTCCCGCAGAGCCCTGCCGAAAGCCACCGGTAACCCGCTAAGCCCAGCTTGCACGCTAGGAAACTCCCTTCCCGTGAGTGTCCCAAACCTTAGTGCTTTCTCAGTAAGGATGAAGGTGCCCTGCCCCAAGGTGTGACTGGAAAAACAGCAGGAGGGAACCCGTGACCTTCCTTCTCGGGGCCATACGGGTGCCTTTAAGGCATGCAAGATTTCCAGAATGTCCAACAAAAATATTCCCAATACCCCGCTCACAACGACTCCATCCGAGTGTGGATCAAAATAATTGAGGATTTGCCTGTCCAACACCTTCGAGTTCTCTTAAAGATGTCAGAAACGGCGGATGGATCTGATACTCACCAAAGCATTCCGTTAGCCAAACCCACAGACTCCGTGTTTTTCGGAACACAGAGACTACGAGGATGGCGCTGAGCAGCCAGCGGACCTCGGCCCCGCGGTGCTGGGGGGGCGGAAGCAGCGGCGCCTCCCAGATGCGGTGCGGCCCCGCCTAACCGGCGCCTCCCCGCCGCAGCGCTGTGCACGAAGCGGGAACACGCAACCTCCGGGCACTGGGCAGAGCGTCAGCGAGCGCATGCAGATGCGAACAAATGGCCGGAGTTCACCTTCCCGTGGGGAGCAGGGAACGCTGGGTCTGGGACCAGGTCTGCCCTCTGCCCCGGCGCTGCTGCAGGACTCTCGGGGAAGCCCGTGCTCCTCAGCGTTCAGAGCGGCTCCAGCCCAGAGCACCAGTTCGGCCACCGGAACAGAAGGCCTGAGCTCGCTGAGAGCCAGACACCCCACGCTCTCCCCATCGCGGTGGCACCACACAGACCCACCTCGTTCTCCTCCACCACCCCGGCTCCTCTTTTCCAGGCCCATCCTGGGATGCTTCCCCTTCTGCCCAGCCTCTACGTGGTCGTGTTTTCCAAACTCCTCTTTGGCCCGCGGCTCTACACTTCGGGGACTAACTCCATCCTCCTGGCTCCAACCCACACGCTGAGGTCTCCCAAATCCACGGGCCCTGTAAGCGCTGTCTCCACTTCCTCGGGACTCCACCCGCTATCGGTTCTGCCCCTTCTGTTCGACTACCCCTGGCTTCTTCCATCTCTGGCCCTGAAATTCTGCCTCATCAAGAAGGCAGCACAGCGAGGTGAACAGTGCACAGACCTCGAGGCTAGGCAGGGTTTAAGTTCAACCACTGAGTTGCTGTGTCTCTCTGGATCACCTGTCTTCACACTCCGTTTCCTCACCTGGACAATGAAATGGAAGCAGCAGCAGCAACAGTAAAACGGGTAATTAGTGGAGGTGGTCACGCCCCTCTGACAGTGGCCTTCTGCTCTCCGAGCCCTGGTGGCCATCCCCAAAGCCTGCGACGCCTCTGCTCCCCTGCCAGGCCCCTCTCCACCTCATGGGTGTGCCCATAAGGAGAGTCTCATGGGCAACTCTCTCTTCCTGCCCCCAAGCAACCCAGCATGAGGTCTCAAGTGCCAATCATACTAAAAAAAATCAGATGTTCAACAAGCAGCAAACCCATTTGTCCATTGACATCTTAAAACGCTGACTCTGAACCCTCCTCTGCTCTCAGCTGCTTGGGGATTAGCACGGCTGCATGGGCTCAAGGGTCTTAGGGATGCTAGTGAAGCGGGGGGTTCAGTGGGGCTCCAAAGGGAACAGAGGACAAACAGGACTGAAGACAGCAGCGATGCCCCACAGGCTGCACATTCTGTCCCTGACCCTAAAGCCTTATGTGGACCTCATCGTCCACCAGAAATCAAACTCCAAAGGTAAGGCTATCCTACAAGCACCCTAGTGTCCCTTAGAAACACACCAGAAATGTCCACTGTAACCTTATAGAAGCATTCTGGCTCTTCAACTTTTCGGTCTGATGGTATTTTCATTTCTTAATTTTTAACATTCATTTAATGCCCCCTCTTCATTCTGGAATTCCCTGATTTGATGAATAAAGACATGTTAATGCCACCCACGCCCCTCCTGCCTTCAGAAAACAGTCAGGGTCTCCACCATTCTTCACCTTTTCAGTCAGAAGAGACACACCCCAAGAAAGCACTCAAGTCCTGATTTAACTGGAGCTTAGCATAGAGTCCTACGACTGGAGTGAATCAGTTTCTCAATATTGTGCCTGCCTCTGTCGACACCAGCTAAAGCAGGGCTCTCCAACCTTTTCCTCTTCTTGGTACACGAAAATGATACCTTTTGTATGACTCCCTGGGGTAAACAGACGATGCTGCTCCCAGCTGGAGGTAACTAAGCCACAGCCCTGGAGGGCCCCAGGACCTGCATGGCTACCCCCAAGAATTAAGGGGATCAGTATTTCAGACACACCTGTAATCCATTTGTAGCGGCTCAGCATGCCCCGGCACCCCCGTTGAGAAGCTCTACCTAAAAGATGGTCTTATTGCCTGAGAGACCAATAGAATGTTCATTGCTTTAAATAAGATCTTTTCTTCAGAAAGTCCCAAGTCTATTTTTCACCTCAGTGTTAGCTTCTCTGAAGTTTGTTTCCCATTCAGCAGTCAGTGCTTTGTC
This sequence comes from Lyroderma lyra, assembly GCA_004026885.1. Taxonomy (NCBI): domain Eukaryota; kingdom Metazoa; phylum Chordata; class Mammalia; order Chiroptera; family Megadermatidae; genus Lyroderma; species Lyroderma lyra. The sequence continues at coordinate 82,005 of PVJL010003735.1, forward strand.
ATGCTGAGCACAGAAGATGGCCTGGTGGCCACAGTCAAGAATCGGGAGCCATGCGGATTGTGAATTTATGATTCAGCAGCCACAGCTCCTGACTCAACTCGCACAAGGTGACCTGTGGAAAACCACTGGACTTTGACAGGCCCTAATCAGACGAGCTGGAAAATGATATCAGAATAGGTTTCTGCTGGAAACCCAACACTGTGTGAAAATTGAGACTTCCTGAGCAGATAAATTAAAAGCAAGCTCTACAGGAGTAGCATGATGAAAGCCATATGTTTAACTTCAGCAGATGCAGGACAGAAAATAACCATAGCCTATAATATCACACAGTGTCACAGTCTTACACTCCTATAAACTGCTGAACTGTGTCAACAAAGGCACCTGGCAACTGTCCTTTCTGTGTCACCAGCACTCAGTTGTAAAGTCTGCAGACTCTGAAGGCAGGCAGACCTGGGGTGGAATCATGGCTCTAGCACATCCTAGCTATGTGATGCTGGGCCTGTCACTCCACTTCTTTGAGTCTCAGCTGTCTTATCTGTAAAATGAGGATAAATGTATCCTTATAGTTATGTCTATACATACCAAAACAAAACATTTATGACAAATTCGGCAATGATTATTGTTGTTAAAAAACAACAATAAAAAGAGAGAAAGATTCTACTTACTTAACAGCTCAGTGGGTAACAGGAGAAGCTATTCCTCTGAAGCCAAGAGTGAGACAGGGATGCCCTTCCCCCCATCACCACCTTATTTTCACATCATAACGGAAGTATTCTCAGAAAAAGACAAAAATTAGAAGGGAGAGTTCCAGCTTCAGATCAACATGGAGTAGACACACTTTTTTCTATTTTTCTTGTTAAAGCACTCTCACTCCTGCTGAAACAAACCCTGGGCATTATATAAAAAACAAGCATAAGAACTCTGAAAGGTAGAGAGAAGATTGGCTAGGGACCTTGGGACACAAGGGACCATGTAACAATAAGTTGCTGAGTTCCCTGGGTTTTCTTTTTGTCTTATATATCCCAGACTGGGTGCTGGAGAAGCCAGCAACCCAGAAACATCAACGAGGAACAGACAAACAAACAAAAAACCATCTCCCTCTAGTGAAAAGTATAGGAAAGGGACATCTTAGCAAGACAGGAAAGTTTAGACAATAATCTCTCCACCCGAGAAAAACACAACGGAAAAAGAACATGGCCACACTCCCAGCCCCATCATCAAGGCCAGGTAGGGAACCTAGACTTTCACTTTCATCAGACTGTAACCTGGAGCCCCAACCCACCCGCCAACATGTGCCACACTACAAGTGTGGTATGATGAGAGAAGACCAAGTAGGATTTTCATCCCTGACTGGCTGTAACGAGCACCCTCCTTATGAAGTCAGTGAAGGCCATGTGGGAATCCTGAACTTCCACCCCACAACAAAAGGTAATGAGGTGTCCCTTCCCATCCAGTCTAGTGGAGAGTCAGGACTTTCACCACCATCCAGTAGGAATATAGACTCCACCTGTGTGGTGTCAATGGAGGCCACATGGAAAGCAGAAAAAAGGCACCCCTCTTGTCCCAACCAGGGTGGTATCAACAGAGGCCTAGCGGGGAGTTTGAATTTCCATGCCTACCCAAGGAGTACCCTTTCCCCATTCTCCAACCCCATTCCAGAGTGTCAACAAAGGTTAAGTGGGGAGCTAGGACTTCCACACCCACCTGAAAGATTAAGGAAGGACACTCATTTCCCTTCTAGTGTGATATGACAAGGCTTGCTAGAACAGACTTAAATAAAATCCAGAGCCTCAAACCATAATACAAAAATGGCCAGGATACAATAAAAAAAAAATCAATCAGCACACCAAGACCTAGGAAAAATTTCAACTTGAGTAAGATAACACAATCAGCAGATACCAAAACCAAGATGACACAGATGTTGAAATTTTCTGAAAAAAATTTAAAGTACCCAACATAAAAATACTTCAATGAGTAACTATGAGCACACTTGTAACAAATAAATAAATAAATAGATAGATAGATAAGGTAAATCTCACCAAGAAGTAGAATATATAAAGTAAAACCAAAGAGATAGTTTGGAACTGAAGACCATGATAACTAAAATAAAGACTCAATGGATGAGCTCAACAGCAGCATGGCAAAACCAGAGGAAATAATCAGTGATACAACAGTAATGACAGAACAGTAGAAATCAGCCAATATGAAAAACAGAGAGAAAACCGACTAAAAAAAATTAATAGAAATTCAGGGGCATGTGAACATTAACAAATGGTCTAAGCTTTGTATTATCAGAAGAAAGGGGAGAAGAGGATATGATTAAAAAAAAAAAGTACTCAAAGAAATAATTCTGAAAACTCCCCAAATTTGGCAAAAAAAATGTAAGCATCCAGATTCAAGATATTTTAGAGAACTCCAAACAGGATGAACCCAAAGAAATCCACACCAAGAGACATCACAACAAAACTTCTGAAATTGAAAGACCAAGAAAATATCTCGGAAGCAGTGCGAGACAAGTAACACCTTTCCTATACGGGGAAAACGACTCGGATGACAGTGAATTTCTCATCAGAAACCAGGAAGGTCAGAAAGACGTAGAAAAACATTTTTTCGAGTGCTGAGAGAAAATAACTGTCAGTCCAAATTCTACAGGCAGCAAATGTAGCTTTTAGGAACACAGGGGAAATAAAGATGGTCTCAGATGAAAAAAAGCTAACAGAATTTGTTGCCAGCATACCTATAGTAAAAGAATGGCTGAAGAAAGTTTTCTAAACAAAAAGGAAATGAGAGATCAATCGATCAATCACCGACTATTAGGAAGAGAAAAGGAACAATGGAAAGAGCAGAACTATGGGTAAATACCAGAGACTCTCCTGGAGTTTTCTAAACACTGTCTGATGTGGTTCTCAGTGTGTGTAGAAGAAATATTTAAGATAACTTTAAGAAGGGAAGGAAGGGTAAAGGGATTTAAAGAGAGATACGATATTTATACCTCACTCAAACTAACAAATTGTGATGTTAATATATATATAATGTCAACAACCACCAAAAATTTTATCCAAAAAGATACATTCATACAATCCATAAAGAAATAAAAATGAAATTCTAAAAGAAAAAAAAGTAACCCACAACAAGAAAAAAACAAGAAAACAGGTGAAATACAGAGAAGAGGGCATAAACATAAAGCAAAAATAAAAAATGCCAAACTTAAGCACTAACATATAAATAATGGCATTAAGTATAAATGGTCTAAATACACCAATTAACAGACAAATATCAGCAGAGTGGCTAAAACAAACAAAATATGACCCAACTAAATGCTGTCTACAATAAACTCACTTCAAATATAATAAGTTAAAAGTCAAAGGATAGAAAAAAATACACTATGCAAATCTTAATGAAAAGAAAGCAGGAGTAGCTATATTACTACCCAGTAAAGTGGGTGTCAGAGCTCAGGTAATTACCAGGGACAGAGAGGGACACTGTACGATAATAAAGGGTCTATCCACCAGGAAGACACAGCAGTTCTCTTTGTGAATAACTGACATCTTTGTAATTTTGTATCATATCTTTCCATTTCTCAAGTCTCCTTATGTCTCTTCTGTAATGTCATCACGTTTTCTTCATCTAGGTTATGCTCATTTCTTGATTTGTGACCACTACCATAATGAATAAGTACTTTGACGGAGATAATTTGATGTTACACAAATATACTGTTTCTCCATAAAGTTTCACCCACTAATTTGGGCATTAATCTGTATCTTGTGTGCAGCAACTATTGTGATGGTCCAATGGAGATGTTCTACTTCCCTCACTCCTCTACTTTTATCAGTTGGGAATTCTACTGGTTCTTTAATATAGCTTCATACTAGCCAATTTTGAAGCTGCAACCCAGGTTATACAGAAGTACCCCAATGATGGCTGCTAGGTTTGTTTTTGCTTCCATAGACAATATAATAAATTAATTGTGCCCCTGCATACTACAGAATTTGTAGCTCACACTTGTAAAAGCACACCTTAGCATTCATCTTATGTCTACTATACAACCTGAAATGCTGAAACAGTAAGAAATGCATTTATAATTGTTACATAATGCCCAACTGCCCTCCACTAGGACGTGCCATGACAAATTTGATCTAATAGACAAATATAGAACATTAAGCCCAAGGACTGGCAAATGCACATGTACAGAAGCATTTATGAAGACTGATACATATGTGGCCATAAAACAAGCCACAGTACCCTTCAGAGTACTGGTGTCATGCAGATCACATTCTCTGATCTGCTCAGATCACAATGAAATAAAATTATTATAAAAATGCAATAAAACAATAACTAGAAACACCCATAGGTTTGAAAATTAAGAAACATGTATCTAAATAACTCACTGGTCAAAGACAAAATTAGAGTCTGGTTAGAGCTGTATGGTAAAAAGCACCTTACCTCTCCTGGGGGACACACGGTACACAGGACCAAGACAAAGCTGTTATAATGAGAGGCTGGAGGAAGGGAGAGGGTGAGGAAGGCACGGACAATAAGGACAGGTACCAGGGAGATTACAGAGGTTAAACAAACAGGATTCAGCGAGTGCTTGTGTAATACTGCACAAACTCAGGCAGGAAAAGAAAGTCAGGCAGAGGTCACCCATCCTAGCTAACTGTCTATCGTCACCTGTGAAGGAAGGGAAATGTCAAGAAGCCTGAGAATGCCTCACCCCTCAGTTTCTGGACAGAGGTAGGCTTATGCAGAAATGTGTACATAAAACTCAGAAATACAGCCCTGAGGGTGGTACAGCGTTGTGTACCTGGTGCAAACTCCTATCCAGGGTAGGTGAGGAGCGAGCGCCTCTGCGGGGACCCCCCGGGTTCTTGTGTTTTTCAAGTTCCTCTTCTGGTCCCACGGGGCTCCTGGTCTACTGTCACATTCGGCCCTTGGTGTCCCTCTGATTCAAGCCATGCCTGTTCCAGGCCTGTGGCCACTCAGCTGTGACCAGAGCTCTCCTGGCAGCATTCTCTGAGCTGCTGCTCCCCCAGGGCACGAGGGCAGAGCTTCGTGGCAGCCAGGGCAGCCCGGGCTGTGCTGCAGGGCCCCAGCCAGACCCGGCGGGTGCTGGGCGGCCGGCCGGAGTGGAGCTGGATTCCCCCTCCACGCCGCCTCCTGCTCTGCGCACTGCAGTGGGGGGTGGGGAGTCCAGTCTGATTCTGGGATAACTTCTCCCCTCAACTCCTACAGCCCATTGCTGTAGGATTGTCACTATGGGTTCTGGTTTCTTCTATCGCGAATCCTTGAAGAACTGTGCTGCTGGGAGAAAGTGAGCCAGGCTCCCACTGCCAAGTGCACAAAGACAATGACCGTGGCCCAGACACCTCGCCCCCTCTCCCCGCTACTCCTCTGCTTGTGGAGCTCAGGGTGCCGTGGCTGAGGGCATCGGTGACGGAAGCAGAGAACGGTTTGGCCAACCCTGAGTCACCTCCTGCCAGGGAAGAGACAGTGGGTAGGCGGCGTCTGCTCGGTGCTGACAGCCGTCTGTGGGACACAGAGCCGCTGGTACCCGTGGGTGTCTGCTGTGGGTCCCAGTGCTGCAGGCTCAGAGGTAAAATCCTACAACATACAGAGCAGAGAGCCATCTCTCCCCACGGAGCAGAATCTGGAGTTACATTTGGAGCCACGTGGGGAACACCGCACGAGCAAGGACGCTCCGCATGTGGGCTTCACACTCTGCACTTGCCCATTGGAAATCCTTAACGGTCTTATCTGTGGATTTCTGTTTCCTAAGGGTTAGGGGCTGAACTGTGTCCTGCCCCCCCCCCAGATGTACATATTGAAGCTGTATACATTTGGTCAGAATGTGACCTTATTTGGAAACAAAGCCATCGCAGAAGTAATTGGTCACGTTACAGAAAGGTCATATTGGAATGAGGTGGGCCCTAATCCAGCATGTCTGGTGTCCTTAGGAAGCGGGGAGATTTGGACACAGACGCAGACACGTACAGAAAGACAACGATGCAAAGACACAGGGATGTCACCTTCCGTTAAGTCAAAGAGCTAGGCGAGGAATGTGGGACAGGTTTTCCCCAGGGGCCTCAGGAGGAACCAACCCTGCAGACACCTCGGTCATGGACTTGCGGCCTCCAGAGCTGAGACACACTATGTTGCTGTTATCCAAGCCCCTCAGCGGTGCTTCTTGTAATGGTGGCACTAGGACAGTAAGTGAAGAATAGTGGGACAGTGGGTCACACACCAAGGGCTCGGAGCCTCCTGCCACCGCCCTGTCTCCCCCAAATGGGTTCTGCACTGCCGGGCTCCTTCACCCCCTGCACCCGCCTCCCCGTGTGGAAGGGTCGGAGGGTGCACACACCTCACTCCCGGAGTCACAGTGCCCACACTGGATGGGGCTCCTACTTGCCCTACAAGTAAGTACCCTCATGCCTGACACAGAGGGAAACTAAATAGCAAAGAAAAAACCCACAACAGGTCTGAAGAAAGACCATGGAAACAAGGAGGAAGATTTTTTGCTGCCTTTTGAACAAGGGACCCCACAAATTCTGTAGACAGCTTTGTGGGAGAGAATAATTAAGTTTCAACACGCTTAGAGAGACAAGAGCAAAAAACAGAGGGAAGACACACTGACAGTTTTGAAGCCCCTGGTTCCAGCCGCTCCTGAAGCCCAGACACAAGGTCGTGAGGCTTCTCTGAGACACCAGCGTCCTTAAAATACACCCCTTGTTTACTGAAGAGATTCGGGGTTTGTCACTCCATAACCTATAACCAAAATAATCCCAGCTAATAATAGCATGGATGCTCTATGAATGTGAGGTTTCCAAATTGGAAATAGCACAAATTTTTTAAAAATTAACTTTGTACACACAATTTGAAATAATGTGAATCCTCCGATTTTACAAAAAAAAAACAACAACCTCTTTGGGATCACATCATTTCCAAGCTACCTGACCGAATACATTATAAGCTACGTTTTACGTTAATATTGCACTAGGACCATTCCAGCTATTAAGCAGAACAACCCAGCTTGTAACATCCCGGAAACCGGGTTCTGTTTGCGCTCACGACTTGTGTGGGTTCTTTGACATGTACTGTTATTACAACTTCAAACCCTTTACATATCTTACAGCAATATCATCTAAGCATTCATTAAGTGATAATAATAGTAGCGATAATACTTTGGAACAGAAATGAAAGGCAGTATCGTCCTCTGAAGAAAACCAGACAATGACGACTGTATGCCACCCTTTTAGTAGTGGGCAGCCCTGTGATGACGATGACAGAGAATGTCAGGGAGCTGAAAGCAGCACTAAGGCAGTCGTGTGTGTGCATGCATGTGTGTGTGTGTGTGAAAGTCACATATATGCAAAGAGAATGGAAATTTTGCTGCTGACATGGCTGCCCAGGAATGTCATATAATACACCGCAGACTCCAAAAGCTGAAATTTACACACTTCAAGAATGCATTCTCCCCACCTTATACACTTTAATAGTTTTATTTATCAAAGAGTTATTTATAGGAAAATTAGTCTGGAATTATGTAAGATTTGAATTAGGCAAGGCCTTCGAGAATGTGCTGTCACATATGATGTGGCCACCCTGAACCACCTTCTTGGCTTGAGGACCCAAGCCTGAAGCCATGCCCGGAGAGTACGTCTGGGACAGGCTCTCCTAGCTTCTTGGCTTATCCTCAAAGCCTGTCAAAGGGCAGCCCCCACCCCCCACCCCCCATCACAGCCTCTCAGAGGCAAAGCTGAGAAAACATCCGCCCAGGATCTGAGTGGTGACCAGCACGCAGATCCCCACTTCACACCAGAACAGCTTCCAAGGGGTGAGAGGCCAGCACTGGACAGGAGGACAGGCTTGCCACATGCCCCCCACACGGACGATGCCCAGGGTTCAGGTCTGAGGTGGGGTCGGCTGACCAGCTCCTCCTGTTTTCTTTCCTTGTCGTGTGAAAGCAGTAATGTCATCACATGAAAAGCCTCCTGGAAGGGACCCATCTTCCCCCTACAACGAGCAGATGCCCCACAGACTTGGTGCATCATTTGTAAATGATTTCAAAGTTTATTTGTCTACTCCAAGGAGATCACTGGAATCTCCAACTGCATTTTATTGTAATTGTTTCCACGTTGCGTAGGAAGTTCTTGGAGCCGCAGTAATCACCTCTGATGTACAATTAGAGGCTGAGAAGCTGCACCCCCGCTGAACACAGCCTCTGTCTCGGGGCTGCTACCCTTCGAGCCTGCAGACTTTTGCTATGACTCCAATTCAACAAAAATTTATGGAGAGTGTACTGAGAGTCTGCTGGGTGCCAACAGGGGCTCGGCCCTGAAGAGAAAACAGAACACACACGAGACGTGGTCCCCGCCTTCAACAAGCTGACGTCCCACCACTTCGGCTTTCATACTTCTGCAGCTATAGAATTCTATCTTTGAGTGACTCTCAACATAATCCTACACAGATTGCTGTAGAAAATAGCAAAGTGCACAACTGTGTTGTTGAAACGAGGGGGCACAGATCCAGTAATCTCCCCGGCCCCGGCTCCCCCACGACCTCCCCCGTGGAGGCAGGACTTCCAAAGGACCCCTCCATGAGAACAGTATGCAAATCCAGAGCTCATGAATTTTAAATAACTCCTAAAAGATGCAAAACCATGGCAAGGCTTAACAAAAATAAAATGCCCCAAAAGAGTTGGAGCAAAGATCAACTAACTAATAAAATGAATGCCTGCAAAACTTAAGAGCAGGGTTGCTCAGCTCTCAACTGTGCAGCTTCGGAGCCGTTCAGGCAGCCTGGTGAAGATGAGCCACCCAGAGGACCGATGCGTTCTTGCCCCCCAGGTTTTGGTCAAGCTCGTCATGAATAATTCTGCACCAAAGGTGCCTTACATTGCTCAGAAAAGGGAGTGGCCAAGTAGTTCATGTTCCACCCAGGATTCCTTCCCCCCTCCTTTTGGGCTCTATCCTGGTGTCGCTTTCTCCTCTCCATCTTCGCTCACGCCCTGGAGAATCTTCTCCTGACCAGGGTTTTAACATCATCCACTGGCTGATGACTCCATTCCCCGCCGTGTCCTTGCTCCTGAACTCCAGATGCACAGGTCTACTCAACATCTCCACCCGAACTTCTCCTAGGAACAGTGAGCTCAGCAAATCTAATGCAGAACTCTGAATTTTCCATCCCTTCCCTGCTCCCACCTTCCCCTTCTCATTAACTGTGCACCCCGTTAAAACACAAGCCCAGCTGTCCTCCCTGACTTCCTTCCCCACGTCCAATCCATCAGCCAGTCCTTGCCTGCCTTGCTTCCAATCTTATCCTGACTAGTCTGACCAGACGTCCCATTTTAAACGGGACTGAAAACAACAGTCCTGAACCGTTTCGAACAGTACGTCTGGTCAGCATAGTCTCACTGGGCTAAATGCAAGGAGTCAGGAGGCTGACCAGACGTACTGTTCAAAACGGGACAGGACTGTTGTTTTCAGTCCCGTTTAAAATGGGACGTCGGTCAGCCTACCGATGACCCACACCACCACCACCTCTCACCCAGACACATGGCAGCCTCCTGACTCCTCCCGGCTTCCATGCTTGTCTCCTGATGGTCTAGTCCAGGCACATCCAACCTGAAGCTCAAGATGGCTTTGAACACAGCCCAACACAAATTCTCAGAACATTATGAGATTTTGTTGCGAACTTTTTCTTAGCTCATCAGCTATCATTGGTGTTAATGTATTTTATGTGAGGTCCAAGACAATTCTTCTTCCAGTGTGGCCCAGGGAAGCCACAAAGTTGGACACTCCTGGTCTGTTCCCTTCACAGCAGCCAGACTGATCTTTGGATGACATCCATTTCTCAAAAGAGCAGCTCAATCACCCGGGTTGTGGCTCCCCACGCAACCTGGCCACAGACTCCTGTCCCTTGCCTTGGCGGGCCCCAGCCACACACACTGCCTCCTTCTTTCTCAAACATGTGGAGCTCCTTCCCGCCTTGGAGCTGGCACACCAGGGGCACTGTCACCCAGAAGTCTCCATCCCCCATTAGCTCTGTGTGGTTAACTCTGTCTCGGCATTTAGGTCTCAGCTTCAAAGTGATCTCCTTGAAGATGCCATTTCTGACCACCTCTGGGTGACCCTCCCAGACATCTCCTCATTTTATAATATATGAAACATAGCACTTGTCACAGCCAATATTTTCTTTCACTTCTTTGTGCACTGCTTCCTTTTGCTATCAGTAGGATGCAAGTTCTATGAGGACAGAGAATGTTTTTTCTCTTGGCCACTGCTATAACCCCACAGCTTAGACCTGTGCCTGGCACACAATAGACAAGAAACAGTCACTGAGTAAATGGATGAATGCACAGTAGATGCCTCCCGCCTCTTGGGAGAACTGTTGGTCCCAAGTCCTTGTAATTATGATTGACCTGTCAATCACAGTAACCATCAGCCCCAGCCATGGCAACGCGTCCAAGATCTGGGCACGGGAACCAAGCAGGGTAAATGTGGGTCACCCTGAAGAGCTGTGTATGTGGATTGATGCTGACAAGAAGAAACTTCTTCCCTCCAGGCTGGCCTGATTAAGTTTGGTGCCATCTAAGTCCACATCCCTCCTTCAGCCTTGATTGGAGCAAGAACTAGAGGTGCGGAGAAGCAACTGAGCAGCTGGTGAGGAGGAGGACTCCTCCGGCCCTGCCGCACAGGCTGCCCTACATATAGCAGGCGCCGGGCCCAGGACTCATGACCCTGCTGGGGAGGGATCTGCTTAAGCAGTCAGTTCTAGACGTCTAAGCAGCAGACTGTCGACTTGCTCCTGAGCGGAAGTGAAATCCCGATGCCGGTGGCCATGTCCCTGTGTCTTCAGTCCTCTCTCACGCAAATCATTGAAACTCTCAGTGGACAAGGAAAAACTTCAATAGCCTTCCTGTCTGGAACTGACAGAAACAATTTCCAGACATATGAAAATGTTCAGCATCTCAAAAGGGAAGGCCCAGCTGGTCAAGGTGACAGAGTTACCTGGAAGTCCTCTCAACTCTCAAAATATAGAGAATGGTAGAAAAGATATAAATGGGAAACAAACGTGTAGCAACAGACAAGGAAGAAAATTAATTAGACATACAAGGACTGTCCAGGAAAAAATCCAGTCATAAATGCCTCTATTTTTCATATTATATGGCTGGATACTTTCCGGACAGTCCTTATATGTCCATGAATACAGAAGAAGCCAAAAATATGTATACATATTTTAAGAAAGGAAAAAAACTTATTAAAATTGTAATACTCAAGTCACATTTGACTTCTGTAATTACAAGAGATGCTCTAAGTGGTTACCGTCAGCATCCAGACACTTCTGATTACAGTGAACTACTGCCTGAGCAATGCTGATCAAAGTGTCCACTTGTATCACTGCACATGCCATTTCAATTTCTTCCTGAAGTACCACCAGTGTAGCCAGTTCACTACGGGACACCACATCCTTTAAGTCCCCATAGGTAGAGTCAACAGGTGTTAAGTCAGGAGAATGTAGGGGAAATTCAAACAGCATTCTCAAATTTCAAATACCTCTTCAAAATGGTCTTGCACTCCTCGAATGACAACCATGCTTCCACCGTTTTCTTTAACTCTCGTGCTTGTCACATGGTGAGGCTAGCATTCATTGGATTAATGCCATCTTTTGAGTGAATGTCAAACTACACATTGCTACTATAATTCAATTCAACTTTGACAAGCAATATATACAAGGTCTGACAATCAAATTCGCAAATTCATCCTAGAAAAAGTGTTACATACCTCGTTGCTGAATATCACTATGGTCACCTTTGAAGTACTCCCCTTGGGAAGCTATGCACCGACACCAGTGTCTAGTCCCCCCTTCAAAGCAATGTTAGGACTCTTTTCTGGGCTGACCATCAGAGCTGTCATCATATTACCCTTGATGTCCTAAATGTCATCAAAATGTCTTCCTTTCAATATTTCCTTTATCTTCGGGTAAAGAAAAAAGTCACTGGGGGCCCAGATCAGGTGAGAAGGGAGAGTGTTCCAATACAGTTATTTGTGTGCTGGCTAAAAACTCTCCCAGACAGTGCCATGTGAGTTGGTGCATTGTCGTGATGCAAGAGCCATGAGTTGTTGGTGAAAACTTCAGGTTGTTTTTGTCTTTTTCATGCAGACTTTTTCATACTTCCAAATACTAAACTTGGTTGACTATTTGTCCAGTTGGTATAAATCCATAATGAATAATCTCTCTGATACTAAAAAAGGTTAGCAACATCGTTTTGACTCTTGATTTGGACTGATGGAACTTTCTTGGTTGTGGAGAATTGGCTGACTTCCATTGTGCACTTCAACGCTTTGTTTCAGGGTCATATTGGTATACCCATGTTTCATCACCAGTAATAATGCAGCCCAAAACATCATCTTGCCTCTCCAAATGGTCTTGGCAAACTTCTACTCTCCTTTGCTTTTGTTCTTCGGTGAGGTCCTTCAGGACCATTTTTGCACACACCTTTCTTGCTTATGCCAAGATTTTCAGTTAAGATTTTCCTGTTTCTCTATTGATGTTTACTTGGTCTGCTATGCTTCTCAGTCAGCCAACAATTTTGATGCACAATTCGACAAATTTTTACAATGTTTTCATTAGTTCTGCTTGTTACTGACTACCCTGACCCCTCTTCATCAGTGAGGCTTTCTCTCCCCTCAGAAAAAACTTTTAAGCCATTTGTACATTGCCATTCTCTTATGGCATTATCCCCATAAACTTGGACTAACATGTCCCTGATTTCACTTCTACTCTTGCCAAGCTCTGACGTTCTCATGATAGCACACAAAAACACACAACAATGATGAAAGTCACTCAGCCAGACACCACCACATGTGGACACAAATGCAGCTGTGAGATACAGGTATATGAAGGTTATGAAACCTTGTCAAGTTAAGTGCACAGTGGCAAGTTCACAAACTTAACTGTCAGACTGCAAAGATAATATCTCTTTAATGTGTATATATATTTTTTAGTACTGTAGTATATAAATATATGTGTAAGGGGGCCTATCTGGACCACATGAATGGAAACGCTACTCTTTTCTGGATGTATTTAATATTTGTCAAATGCTTAATTCAAATGTCATTTTATTTATTAAAAAAAAAAAAACTAACAGACTAGGATGAAATTTTCAGTGCCTAGTACAGAACCAGGCACACCAGTGATGCTTAAAGAGAATTTTTTGGTCTGGACCACCACCATTCTCTATTGCATGACTGATGCTGACAGGTTAACTAAACACCTGCCTGAAATCTGGAAGAGTATCTGGCTTGTTTCTGTCATCCCAAGATCTAGCTTAATTTCATTTCCTGGCTGGAGACCTCCCCACCACTCAACCTGCAGTGATTCACAAAAGTCTGACCTAGGAGCCCAGCTGGTGCTATTCATCCAGCCCTTCCCAGAGTGCCTTGCAGCAATTTATGCATCTTTTCCCAATAAATTGCAAAAACCTTAAGGAAAATTTTTTTAGAAAGAAAATACCTTTCATTTTGCTCTTGCATTTATTTCTGATTACAAAAACTATAATAATCCTCAAAGAAAATAATTACAAATCACTTGGGATTTTATTACCCAGAGATAATCCCACAAATATTTTGGTGAATATTCTTTATAGCCTTTTTTCTGCACATGAGTAATTTCCATTTCTAAAAGTGTGATCATACTAGATATAACACTGTATAACCTCTTTTTCACTTAAAAGTGTATTGGGCTATTTTCACTAGCAAATGGAATTCTCTGTCACCTTTGATGCGATCATTACCCTCATTTCACTAATCAGAAACTGAGGCTCAGGAAGGTAAATCCATCTGCACATGGTTACTACTGAATGTCAGAGCTAAGATTCAAATCCAGATCTCCCAAGGTCAAGTCTAATACTTGTTCTACTTCCACAAAGTCACTGGGTTAATTCTCCGTCAGAAGGCCAAGAATGCTATATGGACGAGGGTCATTAGCAGCTTGGGGTCTTCAGGACTTAAATGTTTCTGTCAAAACACACCAGTTTAAGAGCCAGCACAATTACTGGACAGTTTGCCAGGAAGCTGGGTTAGCTCTTCAACTGTCCAAGCTGCCCCAAGATGTGGGGAATCAGGACCTGGGAAGAGGAAGTTAAAGCCCAAGTCGAGCCTGGATTTAGGTTTAGGAGGGAAGCCCCCTCTGACATCTTGAGGGGAAGAGAAAGGCTTGTGTGCTCAGAGAGGTGGGTGGTGCCTTCAGCATGGCCCTTCCCAGGGAGCTAGAAACCCCATCTTTGGTGTCCCGTTACACCAGCACCAGAAATCATGAAGATGAGCTGTTCTAGGAGGATGACTGTGAGACAGAGAAGAGAAGCTTTGAGAGTCCAGAGGATGTAGGATAGAAGGTTGAGAACCAGAGCTCAGCTCAGCAAGCAGAAGCAGCTATCTGTATACCCGGACAGCAGAAGTACCGGGAATGACCCCCTAGACCCCAGAATCTACCATCAGCTTTCAGGAAAGCCTTCTTTAATCCCTCATCTTGAGAGTCAAGGGCAAAAATAATACCATTATATAATTATTGTTAACAGCATGTTAAGTATTTTTCATGTGCTAAAACCTTTACATACCCAATCCTCACTCAATCCTCAAAACAACCAAAGAGGTAAGAATTATTTTAATTCCCGTTTCACAAAAGAGGAAACCAAGTCTTAGAGAGCTATGCCCAAGGTCACATCCATGGTCTCCACAGTAGACCAGTACCTGATTTGCTTTCATCATTATTCGAGGGAGAAATCACCCACCCCCACCACCCCAGCCTTGGATCGTCCTAGTTCCCACTGACAGGCATGGGGCAAACATGCAAAAGCATCACCTCCTGACTCAGTTATGACTAGTCAGCTGTGACTCATCAAAACATAGATGTTGTGATGATTTATTTCATAGATTCACTTTTGTACCAGGAAACTGATGGGCCATTAAAGACTCAAATTTAGGGGTCTCTATCATGCTCTCTTAAGATTTTCTATTTAGGGACCCTAAGATATTTTAAAAGATTGTTATGCATCTTTTCATTCAAGATATTTATTAAAATTCCAGAGCTAGAAGTACTCTTAAAAATCCTCTAGTCCGACTCCTTCATTTGACAGATAATGAACAGAGCCCCAGCCCTGTCACTGGGAGTGTGAGAGGCTGTGATTCTCATGCATGACAATCCTGTAAGGATGACACTCAGAGAAAATATGTACATTTGACCTGGGTCCTACAGACTTCTATCATCCATCACTGGGAGAGTGCAAAATGCCCTCTTATTTTCTGTCTTCACATGACAGTACCAAAAAAAACAAAAACAAAACAAACAAACAAAAACCTAATTAATCCCAAGCTTGCTCTTTTCTGGAAGGAGGACTAAAAGCTCTGAGAACTTTAAGGGGGAGGGCAAGTGTGAGTTCGTAATGAGGAGTGACCCAGAAGTGTGCAAGATGGACAACAATTTATACCCCCAAATTTCAGAGACATGAGGGAGGCCCTTCCCACTCTTGTGGAGAACCAGAAGTGCTTTAACCCCAGAGATTAGTGAGCTTGAGAGACGTGGCAAGGTCACCTCTGAAACAGACACTGGTGACCTCACAACAGTCACCGTGAGTGCTGACAGCCACAAGCCACCTTCAGGTGATTCTGAAGGAAACAGATAAGAACGGAAGAAAAGAACTCAACTGGGGGATGTTGCTGAGAAAAATCTCCATAATTTGAGGGGACGTAATTTCTGATTGACAAAGTTTGGAAAGGGGATGACGATTAGAACTATTTCAATTTGGGCTTAAATATAGAATGGGACTCCATTTTAGTCCATCCATTACTGAAGTTAATTCATCCAGCTATACTATGCCTTCTCCAGAGCATAAAAGCAGGGTTTGGCTTTCAACAGGAGCAGTAACATGCCTATTTTCTTTGTATGACATGAGGCAAGTTTGTCAGCATGAAGTAGGGCTCTTTGGGAGATTTTCAGAGGTGAAAGCAGGCAGGAAATTTGAGATTTGTGGCCATTAATTTAAAGGGAGTCCAATCAACACAGCTATGATGTGACTTTTGTTTCTGTAGCAGTGTCTAGATGTTCATGTATGACTCAGTGTAAGTGGACAGATGGGTTTAACCAAGCTGGAGATTTCTAAGCAAGTATGATATGGAGGCAAAGGGGAAAAGGAGGTTAAGAACTCTCCAAGGAAGTGGATATGGTGCTCAAGGAACCAAGATGTGGTCAGGAGGGAACTGAGGTCATGAGGAAGTGGTAGCAGTGAGAAAGTGTCAAGGTCGATGGGCGGGCATCTCAGGGAGGTCAGACAGTAGCTAAAAAGCCAGTAGAAAGTAGAACAAATTAAGTGAAAGTCTGATCACTGAGTTGCTTATCTGAAGCCAGACCTAAGAGCAAATAATATAATGCATCAAGCCTCAGAACGATGGTCCACAGAAGGCAGAGACACCACCACAAGGCATTAGAGGTGAAGGTGAAGCCCTGGAAGAAAATCCTATGAGTACAAAACCTTTTTCATGGACCTAATGTCCTGTCCCACCTGCAGTCTGCCAGACGAGGTGCAACTCCAAGAAATGCATAAAGAATACCAGTTTCACTCTGTGTCTGAAGTTTACAATGAAGTTTTCCCCCTCGACAAATATCTGCGGCTAAAGACATCTTCCATAAGCCTGCAGTCCTGATTCTACAAG
Organism: Lyroderma lyra; assembly: GCA_004026885.1. NCBI lineage: Eukaryota > Metazoa > Chordata > Mammalia > Chiroptera > Megadermatidae > Lyroderma > Lyroderma lyra. Next base: position 98,711 of record PVJL010003735.1, read on the forward strand.
TCAAGAAAACCTGTGGTCTGATGCATTTTAACTTTCACACACCTACAAACTGCAGAGCGTCTCAGTCTGTGCTAGAAGCTCAGGCTGTCAAGTCACCACTAAGGCCCTGATGGTCCCAGGAAGCTCACCCAGTGCCTTCCCTTCTCTTCCAACCAGGACATTTCCATAACTGAGCTCTGATCAGCCTCCTGTGCCCATATCAAGCCTTCTCCAAATCGGTCCCACGTCTCACCCCACATTCTGCAAGTGAATGTTACACTTGTCGCGTGGATCAGGCATTTGTGATGACACTGAATTGTAAGACCTGGGGCTTGGCTGCAGCCCACTCAGCTTCAGCAGGCAGAACACACACATGGGACATAGCTGCCTGCCTGGGGCACAAAGGGGGAAAGTGCGACTCTTTACGGCAAGAAGGAATGGGGGGAGAAGCAAGAACTTTTTGTCTGCCTTCTGTCTCCTCCCCTCCTGAAGTCAACACCCTCCTCTGCCCGCCCCTTCATGTCTCCTCCCCAAGCTCTGAGCTGCAGGACCAAGGGCATATTGTCTCCCTAGTGCTACAGACTGTGTCAGTGCCATTCAGTCACCATCAGTGGGACTAAGCCAGACTCAGGTTCCATGATAAATTCTAGAAGATTCTTCTGTTTCTTCATAGCCCAACTACACAAACAATGAAAAAGCAGAACTTATAGCACAGAAATGAAAGGATCTCTATTAAATACCTTCCATATCCGAGAAGCCACACTGGAGGCTTTCCCAGTGGAAACCATTGTGCATATTCACGACTTTGAAAGGTGGCAATAATTTGCCCTATGTCACCAATGATGGAACTGAGACTTGGGCACGAAGTTAACTCCTAGCCAGGATCTCCCAGTTAGCAAGGGAAGTGGAGACTTGAACCTCAGATGTTGATTCCTCCCCACCCCACCCCAAGCCCACACTCCTGCATCATCATAGTACGCTGCGTTTGGTGAAACGGGGGTGGGGGGCGGGGAGGAGAAATTGTGGTTTCTTTGAACACAGAACACATAATTTGGGGATGTTCTCCAGTATGTTCTGCCTGAATCCACATCAAGCAGCTCTGAATGCCTGCAGTATATGAATTATTCTTGGCCCTTCTGATTTGTTGTACCACGGCAAAGGCGGACCAGCAGCAATATTTAGTTTAAATGAATGCCAGACCAGGCTGTAACTCAAAGAAGTGCATGAAGAATATCAGTTTCACTTTCTGTCTGATGTTTAAAACACGGCTTTCCTCCCCCCCCCCCAACAAATATTTGCTGCTGAAAACACCCTTCACAAGCCCCCAGTCAAGATTCTGCAACTCAAGAAACCATGCCGTCTTGATGAACTTTGACCTTCGCAAGCCTACCAACTGCTGAGCGTTCCGGCCTCAGCCGTGTGAAAACTAAATACTCAGTTTGAAATTATTTGCCAGCTGTCTCTGTGGGTTTCCGCCCTTCTTTTAACTATCTTCAAAATCAAGAAATGGGATTTTTAGATTAATAACCATTAACTGAGCAATTTTTTTATTTAGAGTTTTAAGTACTAGGCTTCAATTATTGCAATAAGACTCACTTGTTCCAAAAACATTTTGTATTAAGGTTAAATTACTTACTAAATCTCATGCAATGCACTTGGGTTCACGTGTTACCAGCTGGGAAGTACTGCCCGGGGTGGGGAAGCCAGTCAAGGTCAGAAATGCCCGCAGCTGGGATGCAGGACAGTTTAAACCGAGAGCTCGAGCCAGGAGTCCCGTTTCGTGACGATGGTCGTTGCTCGGCGGCTGGGTGACTTTTTGCTTTCAGGTTTTTTCCTTTCTTTTACTCTCTAGCGGCTTCCAGGAGGGCAGATGGCCTCCGTCTCGGATACTGATGCTCAGGCCTGGATCATGGAGTCAGCTGTCAACCGCAGAAGGACGCCACAGGCTGAAGCCAAGTTGCTCGTTTGCACGAACTTCGGCTTTGGGAAACGCGGGCTCCGGCAGGGGCCGACGGGAGATGCGCAGTGGGTCTTGCGCAGGAAGAGACGCGAGGTGGCACATGCGCAGTGAGAGATGCGTAACGGGCGGGAACACGGCGAGACTTAGCAGCCGTGGTAGGGCCGGAAGCAGCACCCTTGGCATTGTCACCCCGGGCCATTTAGTGCCTGTAGGTGTGGTCCCTGCGCCGTCCTCGTTCTTCTCCCTCCCCTCTCTCCACAGCGCCTCACTCCCGCGGGTGGTTCTTCATTGACAGACCGTGAAGAGCTGTTGCTCAGTTCACGTGTGACACCCCTGCGACCTCCCAGAAATACTTGGGGAAGGGAGAGGGGTTGGGGTTATGGAGTAAACAAGAACCAGTGAAAATTGGATGGCGGTGGGGTTGCATCCATTTTATTCAGTTGTAGGATCTCACGTTGGACCCTAAGGTAACAGTCAGGTACAGTTAAAATTATTCTTAAATATCTCTTAAACGGACTATAAAGTACCCTACAATACATGAAGTCACTTGCTTTTTAAAAAAGTTTGAATAGCAAATATACATATAAGCACACTTTCTTTACAGTGGCATTCACCATATAATAATATCCGTGCAAAATATAACTTAGCAGAATTTTTCATTATACAAAAAGAAGCTCACCATTGAATGAAGGTTAGATGTATGCATCATACAGCTACCATCGTCCTGATATGGTGACCCCCCTTAAATCACAATCTGGAGAGCTGTGGAAAAGCACATTTCAGTAGAAGCAGATCTGAGACTGGAAACCAAACCCTCTTGCTGTGCTAAATTTTAAACTTGAAAATCCCAACCTGAAAGTCTTGTGTTTCAAAGATTTAGTGTGCAAAGTCAAGTCCTCTCCTTCTTATCTTCCTCTGATGGGGCAGTGCAGACAGCAGTGGGCATATGGTACTCGAGCAAAGAGTGGGGTTGAAAATGCCACGCATCAGCACAATTCTGCTGGCAGTGGAGACCGGAAATGAAGTAGGGGTGGGGGTCACCTATCGAGAGACCCACATTGAGCCCAGGTGCTGAACTTCTTTCCAGAACCCCTCACCACATGTGCCTTCCTTTGTGTCTCTCCATCTGCCCTGATTCCCACCTTGAACTCCACAGAAGCGGCACGTGAGCTGAGTCATAAACAAGGGGCACAACTTGAGTGTGCAGAGGTGGAGGCATGGGCATTCTGTGGAGCAGGAGCAAAAGACCCACAGGAAGTGTCACTGAAATGTTAGCTCCTGCACCTTGAAGTGAAGCTAAGGCTGCAGCAGCCCGCAATTTATGCCAGGTGTCAGTAGAAAGCCTCCTTGAAATTCCTGCAAACTGGGAAGTGGGTGGAGTCAGAAAGTTTATTCCTTCATGGGAGGCTGTGGCATGTCAAGGATGATGGAGGCTCAAGCAAGCAAGGTGCTTTCTGCACTTCCGAATTCTAAATTCCCTTCCGAGCACAATTCATTTCTTACCCTTTGGTTTCCTTAGATTGTGAGTCTATTTAGGGGCAAGGGAATAATTAGAAGGTAGTGGAAGAGAAATTGAGGCAAAAGGCAGCAAAGACAAAGATTTCTCATTAAAGCATAGGCTCAGCACTTCACTTCTATAATGCTATTCTCAAAACACCTAGTCCCACTTTAATCATGAGGAAAATATCTGACAATCCGTATGTGAGGAACAGTTTACAAAATACTTGACCAATGTGCTTCAAAACTGTCTTAAGGTCTTGAAAACGAAGGAAACACTGAGAAACTGTCACAGACAAGATGAGACTAAAGAGACAGGACAACTGCGTGTGATGTAGGGTCCTGTAAGAGAAAAATGACCTCTTTTAAACCTCACAAGCATCCTATGAAGAAGAGGCTAGTATTGTCCCCAGAAAGAGTGACTGGGTCACAGTCACTTTAAGTAACTTACTCGAAGTCTACACAGCTAGGAAGAGGTGCAGCTGGGATTTGAACTAGGTCAGTTGGTACTGGCATCATATGTACCATGGTTCTCTCCTATTTCTTAAAGGACCATGAACCTCCAAGGATCTGAGCTTTTTCTATGTCCCCAGGCCCTCAGTGAGGCCCTAAGGATACAATGAGAAGCAAAACTGTCATGGCACGTTTGGTATTTACAGTTTTTATTTTGTTGGATCCTCATAACCATTCTGGGAGACAAGCAGAAATGCTCATTTTATTCCCATGTTGCAAAAAGAAAAGTGAGACTCAGAGAAGTTAAGCAACTTGCCAGAGGCTAATGATGGGAAATGGGGTGGGGCTAATATTGGGGAACTGGGTGGGGCCAAGACAACTATTGAATTCCCTGAGCTCCCAGCTCTCTGCACTTCCCACTCTCCTAGTTGGATCGATTACTAATGCATTCCACCCATGCCTACGAAGCACAAACCCATAGGCTTATTACTATCTCCCAGTGAAGATGGTTTGAGTAGGACTTGGACCTGCAGAAGGAGCTGCCCATGAATGAGTGACAGTGTGCCTTGCAGAGGCAAGCCTGGAGGACAAGGAGGCTGAGCTACTAGGAACTGTGATGTAAGCCCTCCTCCGAGAACACTGAGGTCCTGATGATGTGAAATGAGTTCCTGGTGGGACTCTTAGAGCACCCCAGTCTGCACAGGTGGACAGAATCCTGCTTCCTGTATTATGTTTATCAAAAGCCTTCCCCACCAAACAAATGAGACACTTGTACCCGCAATGCTGAGGGTGCCTCCTCTCAGCATTTCTAAAGTCTTGTTTGGCAAAGGGTCAATACTGATTTCCAGAGATCAATGAGCAGGTAGTCATGCAACAGTCATTCAGCGTATCTGGTTAATATCCACAGTCAATGTCAGCAAGTCAAGGTAAGTGTGGAATGCACGTCAGAGAGTCCAAGTTAAAGGGGTTTTTTTTTCTTGTTCCCCTTGGTTATTAACCATACAATTTACACTCTCCTTCTCACTCATAGAAGGCTAAAATTAATTGACAGGATAATACAAGAAATTTTTTTCAATAGTTCTGTTACTTCAATTGCATTGCTTATTTGTGAATAAACTACATTTTTTATCCATCTTTGCAATGAATCAGGGCTTAGGTGAGTAAATGATACTCATCATTTATTCAAAACATTTACTATGCTCCTATTCTGTGCTGGGTGCTGAAATATAGGAAAAGTTAGGGTAATTGAGGCAGTTTCTCTGCCCTTGGGTTTACATGTGGAAGAGCCTTAGACATGTAGATAAAGTGTGCAACACAGAAATGAGGACAGTAATTGTTATGCACCCACCAAGTCTGAGAAGTCACAAAAGAGAGAAGAGAAAGCTTGGTGTGGGAGATTAGACAGCGTTTCATTAAGAAAAGATGCTTGTGTCAATTTTGAAAGAAAAGTGAGTCTTCTGAATGGACTTGGGAGAAAAGAGGCATTCCAAGGTACCATCATTGTCAATGGTTAAAGGTAACACACGTGCTGCAGACAAACAAGAATGACGTGTGGATTAAAACACTTGTTCACTGACCACCAGGATGAAAGAATCTTGGGGTGCAGAGCTGTGAACGCTGAACAAGGCCTCCTCTTCCCAGAGAGGTGACAAGCATGGCAGACAAGCCGGAGGCAGAGAATGCCCCGGGGACTTCTGGACACGTGAGAGGCTTGACTGACTGCGCACCAAATAGGCACCATAACCTTTGGATGCCAGGTCTGGACTTTGACCTTGGGACAAGGCCAGCTGGAGCCCTTGACCTCTTACCCCAGAAGGTTACTGAGCCACCTATCTGCTCATCCCCTTCTTTCATGTCCTTCCCACCTTCCTTTTTTCATGCTTCCGTATCTGACTGGCCTCAATTGTTTTTCTCTCTAATAAGTATTTTTCAGGAGAAAACACGAAACATTCCCTGCTCCACTGACTTCTCTCAGGCAGCCCGAAATTCCTGGGACGAAAACATACACGATGTGTCTCCCTCCCAGCCAAAGGCAGCTCCTCCTGCACACAAAGGGAGGCCAGAAGTCCACCCACTCATAGCCTGCTGCTCAAGCAGCAAGCGCCCCACCTCAGTCAGCTGGACGGCCCAGAGCCCTGCTTCTTCTCCGAGACTGCAAACCTGGCGTCGTTGAATACGCATCCTCTGTTAGAGAGGAAAACCTTGCATTCCGAGTGGCAGCAGGAGGCAGGAGCTCTTCCAGCTTAATGACTTGCAAATCAAAAGTATAAAAACCAGAATGCACCTTTTGAACCTCTTTCCCAGTCAGCCTAGATGTCCTCATAATTTTCTCCCATAGCGTTCCTGTTATTTTTGCTACCAGAGCAATAACCTTCCTCGTGCATTTTTAAAATGTTGGAGGAGGAGTTGTCCAGTGATCTCAAGGCATATGTTTTTGATTCTCCTAAGATTATGGATACCAAAGGAATAAAAATGGAAATCACTACTGCCAAGATATGAAAGAAAGTTTGCATAGTAAAATAATTTAAACCTAACATTTGGACCCAATAAGGCCAATGGAACGTTTTTTCCATATTTTTGGAAAATGTGCATTTTCTTCACATTAAGTGGTACCAATAAAAAATAATGATTCTCACTCAGTTTATTTCTATAAATTAGATTGGCTTATAGTTTTCCAGGACACAGTTTTGTATCAAGCTGTATGGCAAACACCTGGGCATAAAATACACTCGGTTGTTTGCTTCCATGTGGGAAAAACAGGTCACCATTCCTCTTTCTAAATCTAGAGCAAAGGTCACTGGGACCGGTTACCGTGTTTAATCCTCTCTATGTGCCGAGAATGGAGGTTACATAACAGCGCGTGGCCATCCACCAGCGGGCGTGGCCAGGAAGTCCCTCCCAGCGAGGCTGGGTGACCGTTTCCTGGTTAGAAATGGGGGTGAGACCTCACTACGTGCTGGTGAGGACATCTGACTCATCCTGCAATCAGATCAAGAGGCAGCGAAGAGGCATCAGAAAGAAGGGCTAGCAAACGCTTTTACGTAGAACGCGTGCGTGAACACTGTCACCCCGACGGAAATCTGTCAGAGGGGAGCGTGGCCCTGTGGACGTGACAGGAACGGTGGTGGGTGCAGATGCAGAGATGGGGAAATGGAGAAGAGGGATGAACAAGGAAGGGGGAAAAGGAGACAGAAGAAAGAGGGAGAGAAGAAAAGTGGGAGAGAGGGAAGAGATTGAAACATTGGATCTAGAGCTGCTTAAAACGATCAAAAAGCGGGGGACAGGAGTGGTAGGGCAGAAGGTCTTCCACGGGTGGGGAGTGGTGGGAAACCCAATCAGCCCGCAGTGGGCTGAGCACCACGTCGGAACCGGGAGTGGCGGCTCAGGCCTGGTGGTGCTCGGGTCCCACCGCTGCTACAGCGATCTCATGTGATGAATCCCTTCCTTCCCCATCACTCAGGCCTCTGGGAAGGCCCAGAGAAAGAGATGGATGGGAATGAGCTGTGACAGCTATGAAACGTTCCGCACGTGGAGTGGTGGAAGGAGTGGAAGGCGGTGAATGATTTATTATCCTCTGGCCCAAGTGTCCGCTGTTTGTAAGTCTTCATGTCCTCCAGCAGCTGAGGCACCACCCCCTGAGACTGCGGTGTAATCACCTTGAATCCCCAGCTCCCCACCAGTCGGAAACCAAGCGTCCTTCCCTCCACCCCCCAGGATCCTTAGCGGGGTCAGGTTTGTCCCGGTTCCTCCTAACTCCAATTTCCTACACTTGCTGAATCTTCCATCTCTTCTCCAGCATTCATCGTCTGCAGGTGTCGGACTCTGTGTCCATCACTGGGGCCGGCCAACCTTCCGGGATTTCCCCCCACAGTGCGCGAGGGGCGCTGGATGGGGCATCTGGACTTTCACCGAGGATCTGAGGATACAGGGCGGTGTTACACTGCAGCAAACAACCACAAGTCAATGCCAGTGACTCTTGTGTCAACAGTCCCTGGCTCCTCTGAGCACCAATCATGCCTCACTGATCGTCTCTGTACAGGGTCCCCACCCACCACATCTAGATCGACTCCCCTTTCCCACTCTCATCTCCTGTCAAGCTCCCAGCCCCCCAGTTCTGTCACTGTCCTCGCTGCCCCTCTTGCTTGAGTCTGGTGAGAGGAAATCTCAACCTGGCTACATATTAGAACTTCCTTGGGGAGTTTTTGTTTTTGTTTTTGTTTTTCACAAACAGTGATGCCCAAGGCCCCACTCCAGCCCGGTGACGTCAGAGCCGGGACACACGCTTGCACACGAGTAGTTTTCCAAGGCTCCCAATGTGCAAGCGGCGTCGAAAACCATGTCGCCTAGCTCGCCTCGGTCATATCCTGGGGCAAACTCACCTCCTACTTAAAAAAGTCATCAAGGTATTTTGCTGAACAAAAGACAATTCTCTCCCTGGGAGAATTGTTGCCAGGTTTTTAACTGAACATTATTTTTCCTGCCACAACTGTTATCCTAAGAAGTTTGCCAACAGTCCACACTTCATTACCCCGAGGCAGGGTCTTCCCCGTGGCGAGCATCCCCGGGCCAGGCCCTACGCTCCCCTTCTGGCCTCATTTTCCAGGTCACAGAGCGGGAGGGAGAGCAAGGAACAAAACCAAGGAAGCCACTCCAACGAACCTGGTGTCTTCGCTGGGAAACTCGATGGCAGGTAGAATTTCAAAACTAAGAGGGGAAGCTGACTTTGTTTGGGAATCACGTGGGCAAAAATAGTCTCAACCTCCGTGAGAAGAAAAAATAAAAATAAAAAAAGCAGCCCCATCCTGGGGTTTGGGCTTGTTTTGTTTTTAAAAATAAGCACAGAGGTGGGTTTTTTTCCCTGAATGTTTCAGAAAATTTACAGTCTGTGGAGCCATGTTCCACCTACAGCCTCTCCTGTGCAGAAGGAAGCAGAGCAGGACCTGCTGCCCGTATTCCCAGCAGAGTGCATTCACACTCGGAGAGGCTGAGGGTCCCAGAACCGCACCGCCGGACGTGTCAGCACGGCTGCTTGAAGCATAGGCCTTATCTTGTACCGGAAATTGGGGGGCTTCTAAGCAGAGCTTTATATCTCACAGTTCTGAAGGCTGGAGGTCTGAGCTCGGTCCCGGCGTGATCAGGTGGTGGTGAGGACCCTCTTCTGTGTGGCACCCTGGGGACTTCTCACTGTATCCTCACGCAGAGGAGAGCAGAGAGCGGGAAGCTCTCTGGGAACTCTTACAAGGGCACTAATCTCACTCATACGGGCCCCACCCCCGTGACGTCATCCATCCTGCTCACTTCACATCCCAGAGGACTCCTAATGCCATCGCGCTGGGTGAGAAGAGTTTCAACATAACAATCGGTGGGAGGAGTTCCCTGATGGTGTAGTGGTTGAAGGCTTCGGCGCTGGCGCTGTCAGCGCTGCGGCCTGGGTTCGATTCCCAGTCAGGGAGCTACCCACATACCAAAAAGCAAAAAACAAACAAACAAACAAAAAAAAAAAACAATCGGTGGGGATTCAAACCTTCATCTCTAACAGTCTTCTTACTGTAACTCAGGTGCCCTCCCTACCTCGCCATGCCTCTTTCTTCGGGTCACCTTGGTACTACTGTGTTTTTCTTTATGCACGTGTGTGCACATGCAGACACACACACACACACACACACACACACACACACACACACTTCTTGACAGGCTGGGAGGCCAGGTTTCATGTAAGACATGCCACCTGACAAGGGTTGATCAAGGAAGAACCTTAGATGCTTAGGAACAGCCATGCCTTCTGTTTCTTGGGTGGACAGGAGACGAGAAAGCAAACTGGACACCAGTGACGCCCCAACAGAACCCTGTCCTGCCCGTTCCTTCTTTCAACCCCTGCTGTGGCCTCGTGCCCTCCACTTCCAGACTCTGCATGTGTGGTCTCAGGAAAGAGCTGATGTCAGGCCCTGCCTTCATCTGAACAAGTCTATGTCATCTGTCCCTCAGGGGACGCCTTGTAGACTCTGTCTTTGCGGAGTAGGTAGGAAGGGTAGTCCAGAACCTTATGGAACTACGCCGCTCACAGAGCTCCGCAAACAGGCTGACTCCTGGGTCGCAGAGTCAGACGCGCCCAGTGGAGGTCCGGCTCATCTCCCGGCCTTCATGGGCAGCAGGCAGGAGAGACTATGAGATGGCAAGTCCTGCAGGGGTAGCCACCGCCCCACCTGGGCACAAATCAGACCCTGTGTCCTGCCTGAGGGTCTCCCTAACCTCGTCTAGAACCCGTTCCCCACTCACAAGGGAAACTGAGTCCTGCTTCCTTTAAAGCACAGGGTTGCCATCGCGAGGTTAAGGGGTGCGAGCTGTGAGGCCGAGGAGATGACTTTGAGGTGTCAGCCTCCTCAGGTGCAATATGTTCGCAATTTTGAATTATTTCTGCAAGTCCCTGCAGCTCGGTGCTGTGCAGAAAGCCTTGGGTGACAGAAAGTAGGAGGGTGCTGAGATTCCTAAAAATGCCCCTAAAAATCTGGTTTGGCAGGACCTATATCACCACCTATCGCTGGGAAGATAATAAGATCTCCTCCCCTCCACCTTCCCCCTGGTGCTCTCTGAGACCCCAGCTTGGGGACTGAACGCATATGGGTCTCGTTGATCGATCCTGTTGTCCTCTGATGCCATAAATTCAGACGGCCACAAATCAGCTTCAGCGAAACTTCAGCCTCAGACACGCACGCGCTCCCATTCAAGCCGCGGTGTCCAGGCTGAAATATGGCCACATGTGTTCCCCTCTGCACTGCCAGCCTGCTGGAGGTGCCACCCTGTCAGAGATGGTTTATGGAGCGGCCAGGGGGCCAGAACACAGTGGCCAGCCACCACCCCAGCCAAGGCGCCCCAAGGCTTTGATCTCCTGCTGGTCGCCCACATCACTGTAGTTGTCCACCTGTCCCTGCACAGGCCTGAAATACGATTTCCCGAAGCACCCTGGGGGGCTCCAGGTTCTTCCTGCAACCCGACACAGCATTGTCAGGGCTTACTGCTTTTCTTCCCCCAAGTAACTCCTTGTGACATCTCATTGTCACCAACTAAATATAGAGCATTCCTGGTCTTTTTCCTTTCCTGGTGCTGACAGTTTACACAGAGCCTGCCCATCCCTTTACATGAAAATACTCCTTCTTGGAGGCTCTTCTCCAAGAATCCGAACTTGCGTGCATGCAGGACGCTGACTCAAACACTGGGTTTCCTGAGTCCTAGGAAATAGCAGGCCTAGTCAATCCGGAACAAATTTACGCCTGTCTCCACAGTGGTCTGTGCCATCGAAACGCCTTCCTGGCCAACAAGAGAAGCCCAACGGCTGAGCCGGAGCGGGCGAGACTCACCTGGGTAAGTACAGAGCCCGAGGCTGGGGCTCCCCAGCTGCCTGCACCCTGGCTTCTCCACCTTGAGCGTGCAGGAACTCACTGCAGAGCTGTGAGACAACCCAACTGCTGCCTGTGTGACAGCCCAACTGCTGTCTGTGTCCCCTCTCCAGCTATGCACATGGAATTGGTCTGAGTGACAGGAATCTGCCAGGCACGTCGAGTGCTTCTCTGTGTACAGCGGGTATTGAGGACAAGTGAAGATGGACGTCGCTTTTTCCCAGAGTTCCTCCTTAAGGCACCTCCTGGCGGGTCTATGGGGAGAGTGGACAGCATCCCAGGTACGCTCGCCATCATTCCATCACTCTGGTTCTCACCTCTGCCATTTTCTGAGCATGCTCATTGTGTTAGCCATTGTGTTCTAGCCTTGGTCAAGGTTCTCCCGAGACACAGAACCACCGGGATTTTACATATAAATAAATGCAAATATATACAAAGAGATTTATTATAAGGATGGGATATGGAGACTGAAGTGCGCCGTGATCTGCACTGAGTAACCTGGAGACCATCGGGTCAAGTTCCAGTCCAAGTCCAAGTCCAAAGGCAAAAGGAGACTGATGTTCCAGCTTGAGGACAGGTGAGGGAGCATGAATTCTTCTTTGCTCAGCCTTCTGCGCTATCCAGCCCTCCAAGAGATTGGGTGGAGCCCACCCACATGCAGGGGCACAAGCTGCTTTCACTTAGTCTATTCATTCAAACACAATCTCATCTAAAAATCCCCTCCCAGACTCACCCCAACTACCTGGGCATCTCATGACTCATAAAATTTGCCCCCACACACTGCTCTAAGCACTACAGGAAATATGAAAAAGTTCTAGCTTATTGTCCTCAAAAGGAGCTTCCAATCTCCTAACAATGTGGGATCCACATAGAGAGCTGGTCTCCGTGCATAAAGCCACCCAGGGGGTTGGAGGAAAAGCAGGCCAGACCTGGGATGGCCACCCAAGTCCTGCTGGAGAACTTGGCTTAAACTGAGCTAAGACACTGTTTCAGGTGGATTTGTCTCCCCTAAAAGATATATTTAAGTCCTAATCCTCAGTGATATGATTCAAATGTGGTCTTATTTGGAAATACAAGCTTGCAGATGTCATTAGGGTCATGTTAGAGTAGGTTGAGCTCTTAACCCCATGACTCATGTCCTTACAAGAAGAGGAGTGAGACACAGAGAGGTGACACCCACATGAGGATAAAGACACAGGGAAATGTCATGTGAACATGGAAGTGGGGATTGGGGCAATGCATCTGCAAGCCAAGGATTGCCAGCTGCCCCCAGAAGCTAGATGAGAGGCAGGGGACGTCTTCTCCCTGAGAGACCTCAGAGGAATCGACCCTGCTGACACCCTGATGTCAGACGTCTAGACTCCAGAACGTGAGAGGGTAAATTTCTGTCTCAAGCCCCCCAGTTTGTAGTACTTTGTTATGACAGCCTTTAAAAATGAAGAGAGAGGCCAAGTCCACAATGGACAAGCAGGGTGAGGAGGGAACCCTAGGGGAGGCCCAGAGCCGGGATAAATAACGCATGGGCAGGACACCAACAACCCAACCCAGCCAGAATAAAGAATTTCGGAAACGAAATGAGAGAAAACACGAATTAGAGCTGCCACCTGACATCTCATTTCCCTGGGGATCCCACAGTACTTCTTTGTCTTGAGGGAAACTTTGCACCCTCATTGCACCCCTCTACCCCCATGGTGCCAGTGAGAGCTGCCTTCCTCTTACCTGGACACCGCGATCATGAGGGTGACCTTATGACCCAAACACCCTACCCCCCACCCCTTCTTGGCCACAGTAATTGGTCCATGAATGGGCACTGAGCCAAGGCAAGCCAATTAGAGACTTTCCCTGGGACTTTTTATTTGTATTATTATTAAAACTGGTAGAAAAGAACCTTTTTTTTTCTCTGATCACAGGCCTGTGAAACATGAACTGGAAGCTGCCCTTAGCCATGTAAATCCTGCAATGTAAATCAGTAAGGAGATAAAATGACTTTTATATCATTCAAGGCCCTGTTTCTGGACACTAAAGTTTTTGGAGCGGCCCTTGAATTTTTACTCGACTCCTTTGCAATTCTCCCATCAGTTCTGTGAGCCTCCTCAATAACCTGCCCCGTACACATAAAAACAAAAATGACTGTTTAAAGGAACTCAAATGAATTTCTATCACTCACTGTGGTAGGAGCTCCAGCTAGTAAATCATGGGACAAAAATGATTGCCTGCATCCTAAATAGCTTTCAGTGCCAGGCTGCACGGTTTATTTTTAACCCTGTTAGCCAGAGATCGTTAACTGGAATCTACAGAATCTGGCTTCAGGCTTCCTCATGAAACACAGAAATTATGTGCAAACGGCACGTAATGTACACCCTTCTGGGAAGAAGCCGCGTAGATGCCGTCAGGTTCCCAGGGGAGTCCGTGACCCCCTGCCCCAGGGGAAACAATGAGGAGCCATTACAAACTTAAGAATCACAGAACCTATTATCCATGAACAGCTATTAAGCACCCTCAGATAGCCAATCATCTATTCAACAAATACACTGTCAATCTCAGGGTCAAGGGCTGTTGGGGATGGGAAGGTGTATGCGAAGTACTTTATCTTTAAGGAGCTGTAGTCAGCACAGGGCTGTGACGGGCCTCCACTCATTTGAATAACAGGTGAGAGAGGTGAAACAATGTAATGGCAGTTCAAAGGCCTGGAACCTTTTCTACAGTCTTGACTGGCAGTTGTGCGGCCGGAAATAGGGCCCTGGGTGGATGGCCCTCCCTCCTAGCAGACCTTGGATAAGTCAGTTTCTCAGAATCTCAAGGTCCTCATTTTTCCAATGGATGGAAGATTCCTGTCAGGCCACCTCCCAGGTGTTGTGCAGTCCTAACAAGAGCGAGAATATCTGTTAACCTGCTTCGAACCTGGAAACACTTGGACAAGATAAGGCAACACCTACCTGTTAGGAGAAGCTGCCTTTGGACCCAGCTGGGGCTGCGCAAGGTGTTGCTTGGAGACTGCGCTGACGAGCAGCTGGCATCAAGAGTTTGTCAGAAACACAGATCTCAAGCCTCACCTCAGACATTCTGAATCTGAGCCTGCAAGGTTTCTCAGGTGATTTGTATGCAAATTAAAGTGTGAGCCCCACTCCCCTCGGGAGTTCTCATCATAGTGTAATTACACTCTGACAGAGAAGAAAATACACAGAGAGTGCACAGTACCACAAGGGACAGAGGCAGGGACCAGGGACCAGCGTTGCCCAGGTGTGCTGTGAGTTGGCTGCCATGCAGATTGACCTGCGCCTCCTTAGCACAGCAGATGTGCACAGCAATGGCCCAGGAGGCAGCTAGTCACAGTGTGTGAGCCAGCCCAAGAGCTGGCCTTTGGTCCTGCCCGACACTGCTGCTGCCGCCCCATAGACATACGGTCTCCTTCCACCTCCGACACCAGCACACCCCGGTGCACTCAGAGGGTATTAGCAAACATCTGGGGGGCACAGCCTGCTGTATTCTGCTAGTCGGAGGAGCAAAGGGGCACAAGAAGTCTTGCAGTGCTGAGCACAAGCCCAACCCAAGAAGTGCCAGGGGGCAGGGGCTTCTGAGCTGTGAGCAGCCCCAGGCCAGGCTCCAAATGACCACAGCAGACAAATAGGCAGCAGAGCTGAGAGCCTAGGGCACCAAGACCTCAGAGTCTGCGGAGCAGTAATGGCAGGTAAGACAAAAGGATTGCCCTGGTTCGGCTAGTTTTTGAAACCCTACATTAAACAAAGTCGAACTTCTTCCCTTACAGGAGCGCCTTTGATCTGTAGTATGCATTGTGAATCCTCCAGAACAACAAACAGTAGGCTTTATTTCCCATCTGTGTCAGTCGTCCCGGCTGCCATAGCAAAAATACTATAGACGGGGTGGCCTAAACGACAGGAATTTGCTTCTCCGAGTTCAGGAAGCTGAAAGTCCAAGATCAAGGTGCCGGCCAATTTGCTTTCCGGTGACAGCCCTCTTCCTGGCTTTGAGGCTGCCGCCTTCTCACTGCGTCCTCACAATGCAGAGGAAGAGGGGACACGAGCGCTCTGGTGTCTCTTCCTCTAATGGGCACCATCCCATCATAAGGGCCCCACCCTCATGACCTCACCAAAACCTAAGTACCTCCCAAAGGCCCCAGGGCTTCCAAATACCATCACATTGAGGGTTAGGCTTCCAAATATCATCACAAATGTGAATTTGGGGGAGTAGGGACACAATTCAGCCCATAGCGTATCCTACCTTTGGTAGGTAGGCAGTCTTCAGAGCAGACTTGGGAAAGTACTAGCAAAGATGGAAGTGAGAGAGAACGCTTTGGGGAAGGAAGGTAGTCCATGAATGTCTGCAGCAGGAGAGCTTTCCTGGTCAGGCCAATTGGGTAATTAGAGGATACAGGTGTTTTTATCACACATGCCAGATGCACCCAAAATTTGTTCTAATAATAACTGCCATTCCCATTTCTGAGTACTCAGTATGAGCTATCGGCACATGATGAGCTCGCTTTATATACATCATTTTGTTGAATGATGAACTACTATTTGAGGAATCTTCTAGTCTCTTCCCCATTTTCAGGTCATGAAACTAAGGCTGAAAAAGGTCAACGAGCTTTCTGAGGCTCCCAGTGAGCTGGTAACTAGTTATTAGTAAAGCTACCCTAGATTTTTCTGACTTGGAGTGCCCACTAAAATGCTATAAAAATTCCTGATTCCTCAGCACATGGGAAACATGATGCCCCAGATCCTGTGCTTCGATGTTAGGGTCACCTCTCAGGTAGAGAGTCACTCCTGGGACTCTGAAGAGGACACATATAGAACAAGCCCCACCTTGATGTGCAGGGTCCCTCTCTCCTTAGTTATTAATATATGTTTTAGGTTTATCACCTCCTCTTGTCACCATACGAGGGGGGACCAAAATAAAAAACTGGAAGTATCTTCTGGAGGGCAGGCCCCTTGTCGTACAGGCTTCCCCTGGTAGGTCAAGGTTCTAGGAACCCAGGAGCAACAGCATACCAGCTGGCGTTGACATGGGAGGCTGTGTTCAGCTTCAGTGAATTTTTTTTTTTTTTGGAGACTCTTTCAACACATTTGCCCATTTCATGATGGGCGATTGACACCAACGTGTGGTATGACAACACACCTGCCCACACCGCGCTGAGTGTTCAGCAGTTTTTGACCAAAAACAGCATGAGCCCCACCCTCCCTATTCACCAGGTCTCACCCTGAGCAACTTTTTGTTTGTTTGTCCGTTTCCCAGATGAAAAAAGTCCTCAAAGGGAAACATTTTGCTGATGTGGAAGAAGTGAAACAAAAAAAATGGCAGAAGTACTAAAAGGCATTAAAATCGATGAGTTCACAAACTGTTTTGAGCAGTGGAAAAAGCATATTAATAGGTGTAGTGCATCAAATGAAGAGCACTTTGAAGGTGACTGAAGTTTAAACATGTGAGAATAAAGACACAATTTTTAATAAATAAATTCCGGGGGTTTTGCCCCCCTGCCCCCTTTTCGTATTTTTATATACTGGTTTCTTCACACTCACCGTGTGGTGAATTTAAAGACTAGGGAAGTCTGGAACAGTCGGCCCGGAGTTTGAGTTGATCTGCTGGCGTTAGTCCCCACCCCTCTACCTCTGGAATTAGCTGTTTGGTGGGGTAAGAATGACTAGTTCTCTGCTTCACACATCTGTCTGTCAAGGCGATATTTTCATATTTACAAATTTCAAAAAGGAAAAACAACTTGTCCCTCTCACTCAATAAACCTGGCGTTTTGCAAAGGGGCTGCCAAGACGTTTTCCTCAACACGAAGCACTCCCAAGGACTTGCCTCAAGCCAACAGGGCAGCATACCTTGTGACGCCATAGATTCGGGGGGCATTTGCTCCTCTTAGTGCAAGAATCACCCATCCATAATCCACCTTCATTTCCGGTGAAAGGAGAAAGAGTGAAAAAACCAAAAGTCCAAATTTGTCGGATGCAAGGGGATATGGCAAAAAAAGATCTGGATGAGAGCAGGGTACAAGGTGTCCTGGCCTGCTCTGCTCCTAACAAGCTGGGTGACCTCCCCCACAAACACAGCCCCCACATCCCTGCCTGGAAAATGAGGGGCTGCACCACTAACACCTCAGACCTGCAGCTCGTGGTCCCCTGGGTGATGGAGCTCACGGTGACATGTGTAGCCCAGCCCTAGTTCAGATTCCTAGGAAATGCCAGCCCTGCCTCAGCCACCCCAGGGGAGCTCCACCGTTTTGATCAGAAGAATCTCAGAATAAGAAGCTTTAACTGAAACCATCCCAAACAGATGGAAATTCAGCCTCTCTTTCAAGTTCTTTTCCAAGGGTATCCTAAATACTGCACAGTAGTCGGTGTCGGTGTCTGAACAGCATTCACGGTCCATAAGTGCTTCTCTATCTCTGGCTGAGTATTTTTCTACTGAAATAAAAAAATTAATAACAGCTTTCCATTATATTCCAGGTCATGAAATTATTTATATTTGGCAAGAGGAGTTAGACTGTGTTCCAATCTTTTCCTTTCTTACTTTATTTTTCTTATTAATTTTAAAATGACTAATTGTTTTAAGCATGTGCCAAAGTGTTGAAAATAAGACAGCAGCCACCTGTATACCCACTGCCTAGATTTACCGTGCACTCCCATCTTGCTTTATTTGCTAAAGCAAAAGGAGCAATTGTTTTTTAAAAGGTACATATATTTTTTAAAAACTACTACACACTTGGTTAGTCACCTCTGACTTCCAAGCCACTGTTTTCCTTCAGTATTAGAAATCGATGTGTGTGCCTCTCATACAGGTTTGTATGCACTTCTATTGTGTATGTAGACACACACATAGTAACATAAAGCACTACTTATGAATTTTAAAATATATGTAATATCAATGGTATCATATTGACTACACCATTTGAAAATTTGCTTTCCCCCCACCGTCAACAAGCTTTTTTTTTTTTTTAAGGCTCACCCACATGTCACTTATTTTATCTGCTGTGGGTGTGAATATACCAGAAATGGGTAATTGAGTTGATCCTAAGTTTTTTGTTATTATAGACAATGCCACTGTGAGGATCGCAACTGATATTTCCTTGCACACGTACCGGAAGCTTTCTCTAGGGCACACGCACCTCCACGGTTTCAGCAGCAGTGTGTAGCTTCCCCAGGCCCACGTCTGCACTGCGACCACGGAGCTGCGCCAGTCCCTCCCGTTTTTGCCAAATGGGTGAGTCTGAAACTCCATTGAATGTTTTCCTTCACTCCAGTGAATTTGGTCATCTTTTTGTATTGTTACCGGATATTTATGTTTTCCTTTCTGTGACTTGCCAAATAAAAATCTTTAACTAATATTTTGTGAATTTTATGAACTCTTCTCTCCCTTACTGATTGGGAGATTGGATTTTTATACGTTCCAGATACTAACCCTTTTTGGACGTACGTGCTGAAAACATCTTCTACTCTGTGGCTCGTCTTTCTACTTTGGCCACGGCTTCTCCTGTCACGCAGAAGTGTGTCTTTTTCATGTCAGCAAATGTATTCATCGTTCGCTTTCTGGGTTACTTTTTCTGGGAAGAATGCCCCTCTTTCCTGGGGGGGGGGGGGGTTGTATATGTATTTTCCTGGCCAATTGCACATAGATCACAAGGACTCTGTGTCTGCTATCCTTTCTCTTCATTTCTCTTAAAAGTATAATAAAGATTATTTGTTCCAATAGTGAAAGGAAGATAGAATTATTACAGAAGATCTAGGAAAAGCAGAAAGAAAAAAATCAGCACATTAGGCCACTGTTAAATATTATTATTATCCTTTAAAGCCATGACTCACCAGGGCAACCATATTTATAGCCCTATCCACATCACATGGTGTGCGGTGAACAGGGTTGAACTTTGGAGAAAGAAAGGACTGGATCTGACTCTTATCTCTGCTACCTTCTAGTTGATTTATCTACTACACGATATTCATTTCCTCTGGACTTTGGATTCCTCTTCTGTAAGATAAGAATGACAACTCCTGCATTGAGTTGCTATGCCTCCCAATCAATATCAAATTTCCCATGCCAGGCCTATAGCTGGGAAAATCTTTCCTTGGAGAATCCGGTGAGCCTTTGCCATATTATATACCAGTGCGCCAAGGTCCCTGGAGAAATGTAAGAACGAAGCCATGGACATGCTTATCGACTGGGCTGACCAGACGCTCCATTTTAAACAGGACAGAAAACAACGGCGCTGATCCAGTTCAAACGGTGCGTCTGGTCAGCCTGTTACTGACTTCAGCCCAAGTGATGGGCAGAATCCCAGGAAAGATGAATTTCATGGAGTCAAGACAATGACTCTTCCAGGGTCTGTTCCATTAGTCACTAGGCCCCTTCTTCCATTTATAAAGACGCACTACACAGACAGTGCCGAAAACGGCATGGAAAAGGAGCTGGGGAACAAAAGCCACCAACTGACCTCATCCTCAGTCCCTCCCTGATCAAAGGAGTTAATTAGCAAAAGGGAAAACAATTGACTTTTTTGGAATTGTATAATTCCATTGTATTTTTGCCAGGTATCAAATTTCACCGCCCACTGCTATGGTGTCAGGTCATGAAAGAACTTATTGTTACATACACAAAACAAGAACGAGCTCATAGCTTTGCAAGAAGTGCAATTCCACGTTCTTTGTCTCGTTGCAGTTGAAACCTTCGGGCTAATAGGCGGTTTATTCACGAAACATGTCGTGCTTTGAACGAACATGGCTCATGTTGAGATGGCCCCTGCCCGAAGAAAGGCTATTTTTAGGAAACTTGGCAAAAGGCATGAAAGCTTTTGGCCCAAGCCATGTGCTGCCAAATAACTAACTCCACCAGATTCTTTGTTACCAAAGCGGGGAGAAAAAGCAAACAAATCATGAAATGTTCTTCCTCTTCACCATTTTAGGTGTTGCTTTCCCGTGTCGAATGCCCCTCGGCTTCCGGAATAGCCTTCACAGAATAGTGAGGGGAGCGTCCCTGTGGGACAGGAGAACTTGCAAGTCCAGCGGGAGGTCATCTGACTGGAATCTCTTGTCTTGCCCTGCTTTTTGGAGAAATCGTGGAGGCTTTTTGTTTAAAGTGAACATCGGATCAAAGCAGGACCAGGTTCACTTTCAAGGACTCCAGGGCCGTGGATTGCAGATGAAGAAGAATCTCATACCATATACTCTGCAACAGTAAAAACTGTTTAAAATGTAAAATTAAAATCCCCGTACGTACTCTCCACTGTTGCAGAAATCCAAATTATTTCATTGTTTAATAAATATTGAGCTTTACCTAAAATACGTGTTCAGGGGGCCAGAATGCCCCCGCAGCAGGCAATGGAGAGAGTCTGGGTCTGTGGGCTCCAGTCTTGGCGCGGTGACCGCTCCGAACAGCAGCCTTGGCAGGTTAGACCAGCATCTTTGCTCACGGGGACCGTTACCTCCTGACTGGCCTTTCTATCTCCAGTTTGTCACCTCTTCAACTTTCTCCACCAGCAGTGTCTAACCTTGTGGCCTCCCTGGGCCACACTGGAAGAAGAATTGTCCTGGGCCACACATAAGATACACTCACACTAACAATAGTTGATGAGTTTTTTAAAAAAAGAAAGCGATCGCACAAAAATCTCATGTTTTAAGAATTTGTGTTGGGCCTCATTCAAAGCCATCCTGGGCCGCAGTGTGGTCCCCAGACCAGCAGCATCAGCACCATCTCAGACCTTGTTAGAAATGCACAACCTGGGCCAGACTCTAGACCCACTAGCGTATGAACTGTGCGGTGAGGTCCAGCATCTGTGCTTTAAGAAGCCCTCTGGGTGATGCTGGTGCACACGAACACTGGAGAGCTTCTGCTCTCCATCAATTCCTGACAGTGGACGTCAAAGCCCCCCAGCACGGCTCACAAGGCCATCATGAGTCAGTTCTCCATAGGCCTCCAGCTTCATCCTCTGATCCTCCCTCCATCTCCCTACTCCACTCTCACAGTAGACCATACTACAGAGCAATGCTTACTTACTGAGGTGCCGCCGCCTCCACTGAGCTTTACTTCCTTTATTCCCATCCATTTAATCACCCTTTGTCTTCTGAGTTTTGCATGTTTCCATGTTTAAGAGTATCTTGTAAAATATTTAGATATGCTGATCTACCCCACTAGCCTATGAGGCCTTTGGAGACATACAGTCATTCAACCTTTTATTCCTCAACTATTTACTGATTGCCAGGGACACAGGTGGGTGCTAAGGATACAGTGACACAGATGGAACTTCTGTGCTCTCGTCTTTGAATCTTTGTCACCTAGCACAGTAGTGTCATCATTGTTCTTTTTTTTTTTTTTTTTTTTTTTTTTTTTTTTTTTTTTTTTTTTTTTTTTTTTTTTTTTTTTTTTTTTTTTTTTTTTTTTTTTTTTTTTTTTTTTAATGAGAATGAGGAGATCAGGAATGAGTGAGCATCTATTCCAACCTCTCCAAAATCCTTAGGTTGTCTGTGAAGACCCTCCATAATTTGATGCTGGCCTGTTTCCATATTTAAGTCCCCTTCTCTCCTCTGTGATCCATCTGGTCATCGCTGGCCTTTCCCCTTTCTTCTGCCCAGCCAAATCACATGAATCTTTCAAAGCCTAGACCAAATCCCAGGTCATCCAGTAAAACATTCCTGACATCCTTAGCCTCTGCCTATTATCAGTATTTGTTACCCATGTCATACCATCAACTATTACCTGGTATTACTAGTTATTCTGTGTGCATTTCTGTTTTATATCCCCAAATAGGTTTTGAATTTATCTCAAAGAAGGTGAGGCCTGATTCTTTTCCTTTCTGTGGGGGCAGTATAGCAGAATGGTTAGGAACAGGGTCTCTAGAATCAGAAAGACTCCATGTTCTATTACTGGCTTGAAAGAAGCAAAGTTGAGTTCCCAAAGTCTTCAATATTTTAACATCATGGAATCATATAATCCAAGCAAATCCTTCTTGCCTCAGTGCCCCCAAGAACACCCCTCTGTTATTCTCCCTACAACTGCCCAGTATAAGGGGAGCTCTGATGAGATCGCTGAATCATTATCCACAAAGTAAGTGGGGACGGGTGAAAAGTAACCCATGAGGTGAGTCTTGAAGTATCCCTGATTTGTAAAATGATTCTATGTGAAGCAATGCATCTCCTGAAATTGCAAAGTAAGTGTTAGGACACGTGAATGTGAGCAAATATACAATCTTCAAACTGAAAATGATGGAAATGATATTCACGTCGTTGCCCTATCAGAGGAAGCAAGCACTTAACTTTTCAATATTTATCCTGATTTTTTTCATTAGGAAACCAGACATTTGAAAATAGTAATATTTAGCTTTTCAAAGCATTTTGGTTTGATCAATTTGTTCAACTCTAGGAAGCAAAGCTAAAAACTCTCATTAGGATTCGCTGGCACCTAATGAAACATTTTGAAAGAACATGTGATTTCTAGGAAAGTGTGACACCAGTGGGCAGGTCTCCCCCTTGTTTCTCCTCTCTATCCAGGAGAATTGTCCTGGAGGCTGTCCCCAGGGATCTAGCAGAGGTTCCAGAGAGTTCGAATTGGCAGGAACTCCAGGCTCAAGAGTGTGGGGATGAGGACCTGGGGTCCCTGTGAGAACTGCTGACACTTGTGTGACATTTCCCCACCTCCCATTTGTTTTCCTAGCTGCTCGGAGGTGCCGGTCGGAGGCTTTGAATGGAGCGAAGATGCCTGTTCGCTGCGCCCCAATTGAAAAGCCTGATTAGAACGGCCGGAGCTGAGGGCCACTTTCCACAGGAAGTTCGCTTTGCTTCAGCGCGAGAAATCAGTGTGACGTCTAGCATAGCCAAGTGTCCCTGCAGGACCCCACTGGGAAATCACTGGAGTTTTATGGGGTTAGCTGCAGTTTTTGTGTAAACAACATAACGTTTTATGATGGGAAACCTAGCCCTTTGCCTTTTATGTAAAAGCATCGATTAAGGCTTTTTTAATGTTTGAAATGTAAAGAAGTGTGAAAAACTAATGTTGTTTCAGAAATGGTCCAAGGAAAAAGATAATGCAGTAGCTACAAGTTTAATGACCTTTCTCATAAAATTATGTAGGGGATTTGTGATGTGTGGCAATAAAATTCGTTTTGTTGCCTCTAATTTTCCCAGCCGTGGATTCAATGTTTTCTAGGGGATAATGCTACTCCTGTCTATATTCATTATTTATTCCATCACTGACTCAATATAGTTTTAAGAGGAATATCAATAAATTCACATATGAGATCACTTAATTAAAATATTTTAAATAGCAAGATTTCTTTGTTTTTATCATTTTTATTTGGAAAAGAGATGTTGCCAAAATTACCTTTTGCAAAAGACAATTTAGACGTATTGGGGGGATCACTTTCTAAGTTATATAAATGTTTAACCCCTATACTGTATACCTCAAACTACTACAATGTTGAATGTCAACTGTAATTGAAAAATTTTAAAAGACAGCAAGAAAGTAATAACCCAATTCAAATGGTGGCTACACATTACTGTTCCTTTGTTAAAACCTGTAGAATGAACAGCAGGAGTGAACCCTAAGATAAACTGTGGACTTTGGGTGATAATGATGTGTCAGCGTAGGTTCAGGTCTCTGGGGTGTGTGTGTGTGTGTGTGTGTGTGTGTGTGTGTGTACTAGGCGTGAATTTCCTTTTCTGTCTACCTGTGGTCTAAGCCTAAACCTCTTCCTGCTTCACCCTTCCTGACATGATGGAAACCTTCCTAAAATGCCCGGCTCTGGTGCTGGGCAGCGAGGCCCCCACACGCACCTGGGCGCTGGGCACACGTGTCCCCACAGCCCCACACACAAGACTCGAAGCAAAGAAGGAGACTGGCCCGACTGCGCACCGCCCCCAGGGCACACCCAGGAAATTGCTTTCCGGGCTAAGTTTTGCTGCCGTTCGCCTTTTCCCTGTGAAAGCTGAGGTTGGAGGGATAAAGAGAAAACGAACACTGACATTGTCTGAGGGCTGAGCCTCAGGTAACCAAGGGTGGATGGACGCTGCCCAGACTTCATCTCTGTGTGACAACATGGGACCGTTATCAAGTGATCCAGCTTTTGCCCTCAGTATCTGGGAGGTCAGAGCAATTATTGGGACTTCCAGAACATACTTGTCTACAGCCCATGAACGTGTCCTGATACAGAGAGAATGGCATGCCTAGGGGGTGGTTCCCAGCAGGGGAGGCCATCACGCAAGAACATGCCTACTTTCTCCAGAGTGGGCAGAGGGTTTAGGGAGGGTCCAGGAATGAGACACACACCCCCACCCCCAGCTCCACACACACACATACTGGCACGCACCCTCTTTCCCCAAGGAGCACGCAGAGCTTGGCCCATGGTTAACAGAAACTTCCAGATTCCTATCTTTCCATGACAAAATCAGGCCTGTCATTGTCAGAGTCATGACACTATCAATGCAGTGATTCATGCATTCATTCACTCATTCACTTTTTTAGTGTGCCCATGCTCTGAGTTAGGCTAGGGATAAAAACATAAATAGAACCTCAACTCTGAGCTGAGTCAGCTTCTGGTCTGTCTTTGTACGTCATCCCCATTGAGAGAAGCAGAAAGAAAGCAGACAAATTTCCGGGCTGTCCGGTGCCTGCCTGCAAAGTCAGCCCTGGTCCTTCACCAGGGCAGTCCCAGAGCTCACGGCTGCTGCCTGTGTGGCCTGCTGCCCTGCCTTCGACCCCGGGGTTGACCTGCAGAAACCACACTTATTAAAGGAGAGAGGTCACTTGTCCCTGCTCTGGCCGCACGTTGGCCTGTTACGGGCCGGAACTGCTGGATTGCACGTGGTGTTTTATGAGACGATCAAGTATCAGGGAGTGATGGTGTGAAGGTTATCACACAGATTCTGACGCAGGCCACAAAGTGGGCACCTTCCTGGTGGCCAGTCCAGCTGATGCCCATGGTGCGCTCATGTGGGGCCACATGCCAGTCCCTGTGCTTTCACTGTGGTCTCCCCAGAATTTCACCCCCCTTGGAGAACAGTTCCATTTCGATATCCCTCATTTTGCCTTTCACTTTTGTTTAGAAAAACACAAACTGGAAAACTTCAATTGCATTTTTTTAAATGAAAGAGGAGACATTTTTCAAATAAAAGAGAGGGGTAAGGAGGGGGACCTAATGATTTCTTCTTACACCTCAAGCTGAGAGTAAGATCCAGGACTTCCAAAAAGGCATGACTCTTAGAAACGGATTAATTTTTAGATGTTAAAAAGCCATACGGTCTCTTTAAAGAGCAATGAAAGCCTGATTCAAGCTGTTAAATTTTATGTTGTGTGTAATGTTGTAATTGATGTCAAACCTTTCACATTTTCTTACCACTGACATTGGACAGTGTGCTCCACTCAGAGCTCAGTTACCGGAGTTGAGATTAAGTAACCTAACCAGGAAATAAGGGCAGAATGAAATTTTATTACATGGAATTGAGAAGTTCAAATGCAAAATAATTAAGTCGGAGCCAAATATAGCCATTCTCTCTCCCATCAGTTTATTTTGGTGGATAATTGGCTGCATTAGGTATTTCACTGAGCTGCATATAAAACTTTATTGCCCTTGTAAAGTGCATGCTGTGAATTCTGATGCTTCTGTGTGTTTGGGGGAACGTAATTGTTCCCTTTGCAGGCTCACACTGCTTACCTAGATCCTGAAACCAAACTAGGCTTTGAGGACAACGGCTGCTGAGAGCCCTGGTGCTGAGATGGGTGTGAGGATTTCAGATCGATGAGGAGGAGAGACTGTCACGTAGCAATTGGGGAAACAATCCCGTGGACCTTACGGCATATGAAATGAAGAGATGAAGCAAGATCCCTGCCCTGTTGGAGGCAGGCTCTTCCAAGTCACTGCAGAGGTCAAGGCTTTTGTGTTTGCTTAGTCATGAGTAAGTCAGCCCTGAGCATCGCTCACCAGATCTCAGTTCTTGTGACAAATCTATTTTGTTTTCACCTGGGGGGTCTCTTTCGAGGTGGTCTCACCACTCCCCGCCTCCACCCTTCTCAGAAATGCAGGCTGTTTGTGTACTGCCAAGGGCCCCCTTAACTGTGCATCCAATGTGGAATTGACCTAAATAGGATCCTTCTCTGGGAAGAACAGTATGTGGCTGCATGCGGTTGCAGTTAGGTTCCAAAGGCTTTCCTTTTCTTTTGGCTCCAACAGTTCGCCTGGATCCCCTTCTGTGATGGTTTTCACAAGCTGATTTCACAGCGTATCCCCCCAGGTAACGCACTGTGGCCTCGCTCCTCTGCCTGCAGCCTCCCTCACCCTCCAGAGGATTTTCAGTAGAGTTTACAAGACCTCTAACACCCTGGACGTTAGAACCCTCAGACCACAGAGCCACAGGAGAGCTAAATCACCTGGGAAAACCACTCCTTCCCTCTACAGAAATTTCCTGGGCCTCTATGCCAAGGAAACTACTTTTCTAGGTGTTAGGGACATGATGATAAACCAGACCGGGTTCCCAACAACTCACAGTGGCAAGCAGCATTTCACATCCTGGTTCTGTGCACCCCAGGACTCCCTGAGTGCCCTAAAGTGGTATATAAAATTGCATATCTGTGTGCTTTTCTTGGCAAAAGGTCTGGAACTTTCAGCAGACTCTCCAAGGGCTCTGTGGCCCTTCGGAAAAAAAAAAAAAAAAGTTAGAAACCATTGGTTTAGCAGGAAAAAGACTATTAAATAATTATAATGTCACATACACGAGTAGAGCTTTAAAGAGAAGCGTGTGCCTAGCACATTTCCCAGCCCCCGCATCGACACTAGCTGAATTGGTACCAAGTGCCATGGTCCCTAGGAAAATTGAGAACAATATTTATGCCAGGGGTGGGGTCAGGAGGGGAGCGTTACAAAACGTCTCAAGAGGAAGTCACACTTGAATGAGTTTTTGAGAGACGAGCACGAGGGCGCCAGGAGTAGGTGTTCTTCGCAGAAGCCTGACTAACATGGGAAACAGTGGAGATGTGAAGGGGTGAGAGGCCTTCAAGGAAGGGCGAAATTTCGGAGGCAGGGGGCAGGAGAAGAAACCGAACCAGGGTGTGAGCCCCTGATCCTGCAGACGTTGAGTCTAGCCCTAGCATTTGCAAGGCCCACGGCTAGAATACAATCAGAAGCCCACTTACACATTATACATATTTAATGTGATTTAATGAGGTGAGTCAACGAACTGCTTAATACCTCACTTTTTCTCCCACTGCCTTGACAAATGTCCCCTCAAAACCTGGATGGCCAGGGTACAGTTGGAATCCTCAGACCCTTTGGACGTGGCGTGAGGAAAGCCAACCTCTGGCCTCCAGCCCTTGGCCTGCCCACCTCACTCCCTGCCCCTGGTCAGTACCCCATGATCAGTGGTCCACACACTCAAACTCCATCTGCAGCCCCACAAGGAGCCACCCCTTGCCCCCCCCAGAGCCTGGGGGCATGCACCTCAGCCCTCAGCTTTGCCAGCCCAAAGAGGGGTGCACACGGGCCTCGGAGAAGGACTCAATGCCATTGAGAGCAGGGAGTTCTGATGTCCCAGGAACCAGAAGCATGGAAGGGGGAAGCAGGACACAGGTGTGGGATGCACACATTCCGTCAACGGGGCCCAGTCGCTGTTGGACAGGCCCGT
Organism: Lyroderma lyra; assembly: GCA_004026885.1. NCBI lineage: Eukaryota > Metazoa > Chordata > Mammalia > Chiroptera > Megadermatidae > Lyroderma > Lyroderma lyra. Next base: position 126,607 of record PVJL010003735.1, read on the forward strand.
ACTTAGACGAAGGCCCGGTGGAGTCCTGTGAAATGCCCTGCCCAGGGCCCAGGGGTACGGGCTCTGGAGCTGCCCTGGTCTGGGCCTCCCTGGGCTCCTTCCAAGGTCCCTGCTGGTGGCACTGGCAGGCCTGGCTTTGAGCGTTGGTCTGTTCCTCGCTATCTGTGCAGCCTTGGGCAAAGCGTTTGTCCTCTCTGAGCTTACCTCCTTATCTGTGACAGTATTGAACCAACTACCTCACAACGATCTCACAAAAGGGTCATAAAGGGGCAGAACGCTGATGCTTTCCGCCTAGTTGAAAGAAGGCAAGCTCTAGGGATAAACCGAGCGTGGGAATACAGCCAGCCCTTCATCCCCTAGCCCCAGGCCACAGTGGGGCACAGGGGAAAAGTCATCTTTGCCTTGAGTTACAGGCTGAGCTTGGGGCTGCGATGACCCCCGGGCATCACCACCGTGAGTTTTCTCTGCTTGCATGCTGGGCACGTGTCACACCATCCCTCCAATCTAGCCCTCAGCAGAGGCTCTCTCCACCCCAGGCTGCCTCAGTAAGAGCCTGGGGTGGGTGAGAGCTGGGGTCCCCGGGCCTATACTTCAGATTTTCCCTCGGATAATGAACTAGACATGTGCCACACCCAGGCAGAGACAGGCTCAAATTTAATTTGTCCATCTGCAAACCTAGTCTCTAGTTCAGCAGGACTGCCCTCTGCCGACCTTGAACTTCACCCTGAGTGGACTCTCTGCTGCAGGAAATCATTTCCCCAGTTAACCTGGTCTCCTGGAGGCCGCCAGCCCCTGAAGGAGTACAAGTACCAGGAATGGTTCTCCCTGAGGGTGCCCAGGGGACATGGAGCCATTTATCAAGGTCAAAGTCCAAACCAAGATCCAGGTGCCCATAAAGGGCTCATGGAGAAGTTGAGAGAGGTCAGGGATTCAGGGAGCTGCTGTGGAAAGCCACAGAACAGCCTCTGACTTGCCAGGCCACCTGAGGAGGACACAGGGGACAGCCAAGCACAGTAAGGACCTGACACCCGGCCAGAAAATCCCACCCAGGCTGCGAGTGGAGGAGAGTGTCCTCATTCCTCGGATGGATCCTACTGAGGTCATAAAAGGCCACGGAATTAACCGACACAGAAGTACGCTTTGTGTCCTGTGCTACTGCACCAAGTCAACGCGACCTCCAATTACTTCACCTCTGCGATCCCCCCCAGGTACATGCAAGTTCAGGCCCCTTTTGTGTAGATTCTCCTGGGAAGGAAAAGTCTGACCCCTCGGGCTCAGTCCTGCGTTTGGGTCTGATAATTCTTTATTGGGGGGCGGGGCTGTCCTGTGTATTGTAGGGTGCCTAGCAACATCTCTAACCACCACCTACCTACCAGACGTCCACGACACCCCACACAGTTATGACAACCACGTATATTGATTGTCAACCAGGCACTCCCAAACATCCCCTGAGAGACAAAATAGTGCCTGGATGAGAGCCACTGCCTCACACAAGAACAGATAGGAATGGGGGTGACACACAAAGCGGGGGCCTGCAGCCCTCAGGGCCTCTTTCAACTGCGGCCAGGCTGCTCAGGGATGCACACCCAGCAGAGGCTCCCACCAGGGAAGCTGAAGGCCAAGGGCTTGGGTCATCTCACTGGCCTCCATGAGGACGCTGTGGGGCAGGTACAAACATCTCCATCTTGGAGGAAAGAAGCCGGAGACCTGCTCAGATGCATGCGTAACTGCAGCTCAAACAGCTCGCTTGCACCGGAGCGCAGGTTGGAGTTCAAGTCCACTCTGTCCAAGGCCCGTACTTCTAAGCATGAACACCCCAACATCTTCATAGTAAATGACAGTAACTTTTCCCAGGGAAGATGACGAGCAGAATGGAAAGTGACACATCATCTGGTCCTCGCCTCCCACCTATAAGGTAGCCAGGGTGCGAGACGGAGGCCAGGGGAGGCAAAGCCTAGCTCTTCCTTGACCTTGGCCAGCCTGGGTGGGGCAGAAACCCCCAGAAGGCAGGTTCCTGTCACTGGGCCTCGTCGCAGAGCCTCGCCTTTGGACTGGGTGGGCAGGCAGAGCAGCTCGCGTGAAAAGGCCTTCGCACGTGGGACCCCAGCTCCCCACCTGGAGGACACAGGAGCCCCCAGCCCCACACCTGGCCCCCAACGGTGCCTGGAGCATCCACGCAAGGAAGACAAAGACTGAAGGTACGCTTGGTTGGTTTGTTTGTTTGTTTTGTTTTCCCTGCCTTTGGAAAACAACGTGTCAGCAGCTCAGCCCCGGATTCCAGGAAGCCTTCGACCACATTCCAGGCCTTGTTCATCACCCGCCGCTCAGGAGCGGAATTTGGGGAGGAATCTGGTGGTGGTTGTTTTTTTTTTTTCCTTTCCCCTTGCTTAAAGGGTCTGAAGAATTCTTAAAAACAAAAGACGATGAAGTTTCAAAAGTAATATACAGCGTCCCTTTAAAAAACACACCCAAGCCCAAGATGAATGCTAGAATGACAAGATACTGTACTGATTAATTATTAAGAACACATTGTGTGCGGTTTGACAGCTATGCCAGAGCGATCTGCTTCGTAGTGATTAAACCTCAATAAATGTGGTTCTAATAATGAGCTGGTATTGAATTATCAGACAATGGCAGCCTTAGTAAATCTTAATTAGTTTTGTCTTTGGAGACCTTCATTTAAATTCTGAGTAATACAAATGCCTCTGGAACCCAGCAAGGGAGCCATGGCCACCCTCCCAGGGGTGCTGCCCTCAGCTCTCAGCATTCGCCCCCCGCCCAGCCCCATCGACATTCAGAGGATGGAATGGGGGGTGCACACAGCCTTTCTGGAGTCTGCATTCAAACTGACAGAGCCAGCCCTTCCTCAAACACCTCTGAGGAAGGAGAGCCTCATTGGGCCAAGCAGTTCAACTTTGGGGTGAAAACAATTATTTCTGAAATTGGAACTTTGAGAGCAAAAAAAGAAAAATAACAATAGTAAGAGGGCAAGGGGGGCTCCTTTGAGCTGGAAGCTGGGAGTGGGCAGAGGGACGGATGATGGGGTGAGGGGCCAGCCACCAGGTTCCACAGGAGGCCTCTCGGAGTAAACAAACTGTCCGGGGCACACAGCCCTGCTTCAAAAGACCCACAATTACTCGTTTTATTGCCCAGAGTTACAAGATGATGGTATCTCAGAAGAAGGTGACAGCAAGTTAACAGATCCGTCCCTGAGGGTGCCTGGCCCAGACGGAGAGACTCCCTTCTCCAAACAGAGATGCAGGCACAATCGGGCACTTTGCAAATGTGACGGTTGTCTGCTTGGGAGCCCAGTCAATGCGCTCCCCACCTCCATGCACATTTTGGTACTAATTAACTCCTAATTTGGGAAGGGGGGAAAGGGGTGTCTCTCTCAAGAATTTCTCCCTCCGGAGATGGCATCTCTGAGCAGCAGCATTTGGCAGTAAAACCCAACAAATGTCAGAGCAGAGCGGCCGCAGGGCTTGGGGATTTACAACTGGGTTCCGGAATGCTGTTAGGGCCGCAGCCAGAGTCTCCGATTCCAGATTTGGACAGATCAGGGTAATTAGACAAAGGCCATGAGCCCCGTCCCAAGAGACGAGAGGCCTGGGTCCCATCTCTGCCATTAACTTGTGTGATCTTGGGCAAGTTCCTGCTCCTCCCTGGGCCTCAAGTCACTATCAAAAACAAAAGAGTGGTGTTTGTGAACTCCAAGGAGACTTCCGGTCCCCAGAGTCCGTGATTTTAAGATTCTAAAACTTAGCAGACATTTCCCCAATACGCACACACACTCCCAAATCAAAGGTGGTGAGGGACCACCCTCCGAGGGAAGGAATGAGGAGATACGAGACAGGACCGAGTTCTCAGCACTTCGCCCCATCGAGAATCGTCGTTTCTCACTGCAAGCCTTCCTCTGCGTGGAAGAAGGAAAAGGATGGCTGTCCCTCCTCCCCAGGTTCCTGGGGCTCCTCGCCTCTTCTCAGCGGATGCACAGGTCATTCTTTAGATCCTTCATCTGCTCTCTGGAGAAAATTCCCAGGAATCCTTCTCTCTGATCTCCATTCAGGGTGGAGTCCAGGGTCCCTCCTTCTGGCTCTCCACAGTGCAGAGCGTCTCGCTGCCTTGCTTCCGTTCAGCACAGCGTTGGACAGACACCCTGGCATCTGGGCACCAAGCCTGTGCTTGTTCGATCCCACCTTATGAGGGCATTTGCCCTTGGAGAGGTCTGGGCATCTGCCCCGGGAGCTGCCCCAGGATCGGAGGAAGAATCATACTTCCACTAGGAGCCAAGATCTGCAGATTCGAAAATGCTAAACTGACTTGGGGGGAAATGATGCTTCTTTCACAGTCACATACTTGGGGGGGGGGGCGGGTTCTACTCTTCCCCTTTTTTTAAAAAAAAGAATAACACTTGTCTTTCCTGTAACAGTTCTTGCTCCCTGAGAGCGACCACACAAAGACTATTCAAATACCCTTCACTTCTCTACAGGCTTCCACCATACGTTTGTTTTTTGTTTCGCGTTGTTTTGTTTTTATTGCTATTGACTACCTCTGTCCCCCACAGCAGCAAGGAGCCTTTCTGTCTTGGTCCCTGGTCAGTTCCAGGTTGTAATGACGTTGGGTGACTTGTCAAGAAGCTTGGAGAAGGTGCATTGGGAATGCAGAAGTCAAAGAAAGCATCCTGGGAGGTGGCCTGGAGTTGAGCTTTAAAAACTAGCAGTGCTGGGAGAGGCAGAGGAGGGCCTCAGGTACCTCACAGCTCCTTCCCCCCATGTTTTTTCCCATGAGGATTCCAGTAAGGGTGGCCTGGCCACGAGCCATCATCTGGAAGATGCCACCTACAGGTGAGTGTGGAGAAAACACCGGACACAGCAGGTCTGCCCCAGCCAGCTTGAAACAAGTTGTCTTTGCTGTTTTTATTTTTTTAATTTTATTAAATGTATTGGGTGACATTGGTTAACAAAATTATATACGTTTCCAGTGCACAATTCTATGACACATCGTCTGTGATGTACATTGTGTGCCCACCACCCAAAGTCACGTTTCCCTCTGGCCCCTTGCTGGAGGCGGTCCTCACCGATGGGGCTGCGTGGGGCCCATCCCGCAGCCCCCCGACACCTGCCGTGGACATCCGCTTTCATCTCTCCTGGCCTCACCACTCCCCCTTTACTGCATAGCTTTCTGTTTCTTTCCTCCAAAATCTCTAAATAAAACTTACAATTCTTGCCAAATGTTTTGTCCATCAAGTAGTATTTAGCAACATGAGTGCTGCAAATGGATCAGGAACAGATCAAATAGCACACGTTTGCTTTCAAACCCTGGAAATATTTTCCAAATCGTGTCTTCCTTTTTTTTTTTTTCCTTTTCAGACACATCATTAACCTCCTGACAATTGTGGCTGGGCCTGACGGCCTCTGGCAGAGGGCTGAGCATGCGTGGCTGGGGGCAGGTGGCTGCTGGTGGAGGCCACCTGTCAGCAGCCTGATGGCATGGTGCCCCATTGCATGGTACCCTGGCATGGTGTGGCTGGGTGGGGACCTATAGGTGGGGTGCATGTCCAGTTGCATGGAGAAACGGTGAGAAGTGGGAGACATAGTGGGTGTCAGGAAGCCCGCGTGTGCTGTGGAGGGTACATGAAAGGACACGGGTTGTGTGCAATGTGGGGGCATCTGAGGCCTTGAGTGAGGTCTGTGTGGGCTCTGTGAGCTCTGTGAGGTATGTGGGATTGTGCAACGTGTGTGTGTGTGTGGCGTGGGTGATGTGGTGTGTGTTTGTGACCGTGGGGTAGGTATTGGGTGGAATCTGGTAGTGTGGTGTGGTGAATGACCTGCAGTTTGCTGTGGTATGGATACTGGGGAGCGGAAGAAGGACGTGGCCAAGGTGTCCATCAAAATACTATCTTGGTTCAGAAAGCAGTTCCCAGGTCGGCCACGTCTTGGCTCTGGAACCACCTCTGGAGCAGGACAGTGGCACGTGCCAGGGAAGGCCACTGGCAGAGTGGCCTCCATGCCAAGACTCAGGTCCAGCCTTGAATCTAGAGACCTGGACCCCATGGTTGGGGAAGACTGGGGGCTGTCACCTCTGCCTGAGCCCAAGGAGACTGAAATGAAGCCAAGGAGGCACAATCATTTTGTGGCTAGTAAGCAGCTCCTCTCCTGGAGAAAGGGCCTGAGGAAGACACTGGAGCCCTTGGCTGCAGTGAAGTTTGTGCAGCTTTAGTCCCTGGGGTGACATTATCGCTAATAATGACCTCAGCCCAAGGGAGACATAGTTCATTTTTCCAATGGACAGAGCCCTTGCCTGAGGCCCAGAAAAGAAGGCGCCATGGCAGGCTGCCCAGGATCCCACACTGAGGTCATGCTCCTGCGCCAGGGGCTGTTCCAGAAGAACACATCTCTTCCCTCATTTACATATATTATGACCCCCATTGTCTTTAGGATTCGAACCCCATGGCCCAATCTCCAAGGCCCTCAGGGATCTTGTCCCACTCTCCTGTTTCACCTGTGTCCTCCCCATGTTTCCGACACCTCAGCCAACCTAAGGCATGGGATCAACCCCCAATGTTGGGGCTCAAAACATCGTTCAGAGAGTCCTTGCCTGAGAGGGAGAAGGGAGAGATCTCTAGAAACTGAGCCCAGAGAACGATGGGCAGGACGCAGAGTCCCACAAAGCACTTCTGAGGTCCAGATATGGCGTTACATGGAGGAAAAGAGCTCTGAAAAATTACTGCCAGGAGCAAATAGCCCAAGAAACATATCACTGACAAGGGACTGTGGGGGCCAGAGGGCAGGTGTCAGCCCAGTTCTGCACGGGTCCACATTGAACTACGTGGAAAATCTTTAATGACACAACTGAGCTCACATCTGTGCCCAGAGATGCCACCTGCCTACCACTGCCTCTTGTCTTCCCCACCCGAAATCTATTGATTGTGTGTGTGTGTGTGTGTGTGTGTGCGTGTGTGTGTGTGTACAGAGCGCATGCATGTGCTTGTTTTCTGGTGGCCCTAAGTCCCGTCCAGGAAAAGGAATGGGGAGGAAAATTCACTGTCATACCCCTTCTCTTCTTCTTTTCTTTCTCTGAAAATGGACACCCATCCCCTTTCCTGAATGCAAAGAGTTAAAGTCCACCACGTAGCAGGCAATTAGAGTGGATCCAGCCTCCAAATACATGTGGGAATACTCAGCTTTGGAATTTACCCCAAAATCAGCTGAGACAGGCAGAGAGTCAAAATATTCCCGTAGAGAGAGATGAGCCCTCCCACTTGTCTTTAGAAACTATTTCAACAGCCTCCTAACCAATTTTCACCCAAGTGATCTTTCTGAAACACATTTCTGTTGTTCCCCTGTTTAAAATCCTCTGATGGCTCCCAAGTCCCAGCTCTTCAACATGGTGTCCCAGGCTGGATCTTAGCCCTGACACTGCCACTCTCCATACCCACCCAAAACCCATGTCCTAAGGAGCTTTTTATGCTTTTTCAATTGCATCATGCTATGTCCTGTTTCTGAGAAATGAAACCTTATGTCCATATAAAACCCTACTCTGATGGCCCTTCCAGAAAAAGAGTTCCCAAATTGCTTTGAAGGATGGACTAGGTGGTGGCATCAGTGCATAGCTTCCCAAGGGGAGGACTTCAAAGGTGACTGTAGTGATAGTCAGCAATGAGATAGGTAGCACTTTCCCTAGGATGACTTCATGAACTTAACTGTCTGACTTTCATATAATTGGAATCATACAGTATGATGATTTTCAGTTTGGCTTCTTTTACTTAATCACATGCATTCGTTTACTCATGTGTTGTCATGGCTTGATAGCTCATTTCTTTTTAACACTGAATAATATTCCATTGTCTGGGTGGACCACCGTTTGTTCATATATTCACCTACTGAAGGATATCTTGGTTGGCTCCAAGTTTGGGCAATTATGAATAAAGTTGTATAAACATTCCTGTGCAGGGTTTTATATGGACATAAGGTTTCAACTCTCTTGGGTAAATATGAAGGGGAATGATTGTTGGATCAATGGTAAGAGTATATTTAGTTTTTAAAGACACTGCTAAACTGTCTTCCATACCATTTTGCATTCCCACCAACAATGAATGAGAGTTCCTGTTGGTCCACATCCTCATCAAATGTTGGTGTTGTCAGTGTTTTGGATTTGGGCCAGCCTGAGAGGTCTACAGTGGTATCTCATTGTTGTTTCATACAGTGGTGTTTTTGAGTCTCAAATCTGATCGTGTTCTTCCCTTTTTTAAAACTTCCCAATGATTTCCCACTGCAACAGGGTAAATTCTAAACTCCTTCCTGATTAGCCAAACTTTATGCCATGCTGGATGTTTAGTATTTTGATTACCACCCATTCCTCTGAACGCATCACATACCGGGCTCCTCGTGGCCCCCTGGTCCCAGCCAAACTGGCCCTCTTCCATCCTCCAAGCATGCCAGACTCATTTCTATCTTTGGGCTTTGCATTTGCCATTTGTTTTTCTTGAGGTGTTGTTCTGCCAGATCTGCACATGACCGCCTCCTTCTCATTGATCAGGTCTTGACATAAATGCTAACATGTAAGAGAGGACTGTCCTAACTCCAGGTACTTCTGGGTGGGTCGGTGTGTGGATGAAGGGATGGGAGGGCGGATGGATAGAAAGAATGTGGATCCTAAAATGAGTGAAAGAAAACTTAGTTGCTATGAGCTAGAAGGCCAATGCAACCATGGGAAGAGCCACTCCAGGAATCAGTGGGAACAACCCCTCCATTCCCCAGTCAGAGAAAAAGGGTGAAAACAGAAGAGGGGGTGCCATGTAGAATACAGCAAACCCAAGGGAGTTGGCAATCTCAAGGAAATGAGCACCAGCTTTCAGAGGAGTATAGGAGAGTCGGATGCCTACAATCATGATTCCGGGAACATGTAAAGCATCAAACCTTAATAACATACCAGCACGTGAAGTGAATGTTTGATGTGCACACCTCAGAAAATTCCTAGAACCTTAAACTAGAGACAGCACGCCTGGGTTGGAGGGACGCTGGCGCAGGGCCTGCAGCCATGTATCTGTAGCAACCACTCTCTTCTGCATCGTTAGGTCTACTCAGTTAGCTCAGAAATCCAGGCAGAGAATACAACTCAGCCTCCCACAGTACCAGAAGCATCAGAGATCAGCTGTGGTCTGGAGAGAATCCAAGCCCGTGCCATTTGATTTTTCACATGTACGCAATGCCTTTTTTGATGCTATGAAACTCAAAGCTTACTACTTTAACATTTATGACCAAAGATAATTGGCAACTTTATGTTGCCTCTGTGATGACTGTTTTCTTAAACCATGTCTGATTAAGACATTGTTCAGGTCAGAGTGTCTCCAAATGCGGATCGTGAACCATTCATTTGTCATGAAATCAATTGAAATGGTTCACAGCCGGCATATTTTTAACAAAATAGAATAGAGTAGATGCGAATAGAAAATATCAAAGTGTAGCACAGATAGTAAGGATAAGTATTATTTCAGAAAACATGTGTTTCAGTTATATTTATAATGTGTGTATATGTATACATATATATGTACATATGTGTATAATGAGACACAATGTAAAATGCAAGGTCACAGCCAAAAAAGCAGAAGCTATTTCTCTAGGTTTCTCTTGGCTATATAACTATGTTATGAATAATGTATAAACATATCCTAAAATAACTTTAAAATTCATGTAGAATTCATTCGTGTCAATGTAGAGCTGCCAGAGATAATAATGATCAAAAATAGTACCCAACAGGTGCGGCGATCCCGACATTCCACTAGACCGCAAGTCCAGAGAATGCGATTCTAACTGCCTTACTCCCGGGCATGCTGGATACAGCAAAGCCCCCTCCCTCTGCGGGGCCTCCGATGCCTCATCTCTAAAATGAGGGACTTGGGTTCATTCGCTTCTGAGAAGCTCTCCGTGGAAATCACGCATTCTGAGTCTGCCAAAGGCCGCGTGAAATGATGGAGAACTTCAGAATCGAACACATTGCAATCAAATCTCAGCGGTCACTTCCCAGGGAGGGAGTGGCATTGCCAGTTTCCTTGATCAGAAATGAGAAATGACAATGTCCCCGAAACACACACACACACACGCACGCACACGCACGCACGCACGCACGCACACGCACGCATGCACACACACACGCACACACACACGCACGCACGCACACACGCACGCACGCACACACACGCGCACGCACGCACGCACGCACGCACACACACGCACGCATGCACGCACACATACACGCATGCACACACACATGCGCGCGCGCACACGCACACACATGTGCGCACACAAACACACGTACACGCACACACAAATGCACGCACACGTGCGCGCGCACACACACACACACACACACACGCACGCACACACATGGAAGTGATGAGGGCAAGAACCGAGCACGCAAAGCTCCCGGCGAAGCAGGGGATCTCCATAAAATGTGGGTGTGGTGGTCATGCGCGGCCCTGCCCCTCCATGCCTGAATCGATGTCTGTGCATCTTTGACCACTGCCCAGCAATCTTCTCCTCAACACCCCTCGAGCCGCGCCCTAAAGAGCCCTTTCCCTTCCCTGGTGGGCATTGCTCACAGATGCCACCGGCTGCACCCCCAGGTCCGCTCTTGTGCTCTCTCCCATCTCAGAGGCAGGCCCTCCCGCTCGCACGCCCCGGCTGCCTGCAGCTCTGCCTCCTCTCCTTCGCCTACTCTGTTCTCATGTCATGTCACCAATTTCACAGCTTCTCCAACCCTATGGACGAGAGGGTCAAGGCCTGAACTCCGGGTCTGCCCTAAACCCGTCAGAGAGTCACTCTTCACCCCATCAGCGAAATCCCACTGCAGTGCCTTCCTTTATGCCGGTCAGCACTGCATCAGAACGGGACAGAATGTTCCCCAGACTGCCCCTCTCTGCACTCACACGCCGTCTCCCTGAGGCCACACTGGAAGGCCAGACAAGTGCGTTTGTCATATTAGCTGCGATGCCACAACGAGACCCAAGGGGAAGGTTGCAGCCCAGGGCGATGCTGCAGGGAGAGCAGGTCCACAGGCTGCTGGTGGGGACACTGGGCACAAGGCAGTTCTACCTCGCAGTTGTGCCTTTCTGTGGCTGTCTCAGGGAGTCCCATCCCCAGTGGAGATAACAAGGAGGAAACAAGAGATCCCCAAGAATGGGGGAGGAAGGGAGAGAGGGAGGGAGGGACGATCCACAGCTGCTGTGCTCCAGGCTAAACACAAAGCCTCACAAGGAAGCTCAGAGGCAAAGGGTATGACCAGCCCTCGGTCACATACACACATCCCAGTGAAGTGGTCAGCCAGCCTCTGACCGCCCAGCTGGACAGCTGTGCACAAGGAGCTCAGTCCTTACAGTGAAACTGTCCACTCTGTAGTTTTCATCACTCGTCCTAGTTCTACCCACTGGAGCCACAGAGAGGTGGTCACACGACAGCCTCTGGGGTATGGAAGACACTTTCCCTGCCACCCTAGGATTCTCCAGGCTACACTCCGCTGAGATGGTTCACCTGGCCCTGGCCTGCGAGTTTCAGGGGAAATCACCATGCCACATGCCACTAGCTGTATTGCAAAGAGGACTAGGTGGGCACAGCCCCTACTGCCCACCTCATCCTGTCCCAGGGACAGAGCTTGCTACCGGCCTCGGCTCCCCCATCAGTGAAACAAGGTGCTCATTGCACTGAATTTGGCCAAGGGTGTGATGGGCATTTTAGTGCTTTTTTTATAAAAAGGAAATTAATATTTATGATGCATTGAGTAAGCTTACACACTCTCAAACCAGCAAAGGGCTGGAGTAGATAAAACAACGTAGCATTCTGGTCTGTCCCTAGAAAGGGCACAGCAGGAGAGAGAAAAATATATGTCTAAACAAATGTTTGTAAAAGCCAAACAAATGTTTCAGGCCGTTTCAGTCTCACTCTCGCTGATGGATAGGGGTTGCAGGGACCTCCCCCAGCTGGGGGTTCATCTTCATTCAAACAACCACCGCTGCCCAAGCTGTCTCTCCTCGGTGAAAAAGATAAATGACCTCTCTATTCATGGATGACATTACTTAGTCACCACCAAAGGTGGACGGGGGGACAGGCTTGGCACCCAGAAAGGACACAGCAGGGCAGAGCACCTTCCTCTGGGTTCATGCCCTCTGTGGCATGGGGCTGAGAGGACAGGAGGCATGTCTGTGTTCTGGTGACCTAGGCCATGGGACACTCAGTGAAGTGACAATAAGGACAGGAGTGGCTGAAGGGCTGGACATTGCCCACTTCCCTGATACAGAGCCCGGGTGACAGCTCCCTGCGTGCTAGTCCGCAGGGCCTGTGGGAGGCACAGGTCGTGCAGAGCATAATTGTAGGCATGCCCTCCTTCTGGGCAGCTGCCTCCACAACACTGCACCTCTGCTCATCTAAAAGGGGCCACACTTGCATGAGCACAGGAGCAGCTGCTGGAGCCAGAGCCACCCACCACCTCCGAGCTCCTCCTCAGGCGGTGCGGCCATCAACCCACATATAGGGGAGCCCCCACACTGAACCCCAAAGCATCACCTCCACTGCAAAGGCAGAGGCCACAGTGGGAAGCTGGACCTGACTGTCGCGAGAACAGCCCGCTTCCCAGGCCCGTGTCTGGGAATTTTCGGTCTCCAAATACGAAGGAAGTAAAAATAGGTAGGCAGGAAGGCCAAAATATGTTTGCAGAAGGCTCCGTCTGGTTTCGAAGGGCCCGCTCCCACATTTCCAGCTCAGAATGATGGAGGGCGTCGGGAATCCTGGCCCGGGCCCAGGAGCGAGTGCACTTGGCTTGGAGAGCGCTCCGATGTCTGTGCCACACCAAACGCTCTGGAGCCCGTCACAAGTGTCAGGAGCCTTTAGGGAAACGAATGAGCCGCTGATTAAGAACCTCGGCTGGTGACAGCAGGAATTCGACCCCATAAAACAAGTCAAGGTGTCCGCGACGGAGACGCTCTCCACAGGGCAGAGCTGCCCCCGCTCAGCTGAGCTCCGCCAGTGGCCCTGGCATGGGGCGGGCAGCTTCCACCCAGCTGTGCCTCGGGACAGGGCCATCGGGTGACTCAGTGACGAGCAGCAGAACGGATCACGTCCAGCCTGTCACTTCGGCTCAACTCCCTCAACCATTTGGGTTCCCCTGTGACATCTTGCTATGGGCTGAATTGTGTCCCCCCAACACTCGTATGTTGAAGTTCTAACCACTAGTACCTTAGAATGTGAGTACTAGTACTTTAGACAGAGTACTAAAGAGGTAGTTAAGCTAAAGTGAGGTCTTTACGGGGACCCTATTGCACTATGCTGGTGTCCTTACAGGAAGAGGTGGTTAGGACACAGAAGTGTACAGAGGGAAGACCATGGGCAGACACAGGAAGAAGACGGCCACCTCCCAGCCAAGGAGAGAGGTCTTGGGAGAAATCAGACCTGCCAAGACCTCGAGCTCAAGCGTCCAGCCTCTGGCGTCGTGAGGGAATAAGTTTCTGTGTTTAAACCTCCTGGTTTGTGGCACTTGGTTCTGGCAGCTCCAGCAGATGCGTCCACGCCGGCCCTGCTGGTCCTGTATACCTAACAAGAGGCTCCCACTTGTTACAAGGAAATGGGGGGGATGTGAGAGCTGCCTTCACATACAAGGGGGACCCCCCAAAACGGAATTTATTTATAAAATATTGTGCATTCATTCTTATACATTTAAACCGCAGTCACGCTCGAAGCACGCTCCGTTTGATGAACGGCATGGAGGTAGGTGTATCGAGACGCTTTTTCCCCAGCTCAAAACAAGTTTTAAGCTCCTTGATTTGGGCGCCTTTTAGTGCTTCTGCCAGTTTTATTTCACCTCTTCCACATCGACAGAACATTTCCCTTGAGGACTTTTTCATCCAGGGAAACAAAAAGAGAAATTGCTTGGGGTGAGATGGGGTGAATAGGGAGGGTGGGGCGCGGGGGTCATGCCGTGGCTGCTCCAAAACTGCTAAATGCTCATCACGGGTGTGGGCAGGTGCGTCGTCATGCTGCACTTTGTTCGTGTAAATCACCCATCATGCAATGGGCAGATGCATTTCTCCAAAATAATTTCGCTGAAGCCGAACACGGCCCCTCACAACGGCACCAGCTAGCACACAGATGCCGACGGGTCCCTAGATCAGTCGCCTAGCAGGGGCAGCCTGTATGACAAGGGGCCCGCCCTCCAGAGGACAACTTCAGGTTTGGGGTTGCCCCTTGTATCGGAAGCACAACCTCACAGAAGAGGAAGCCAACGGGCTCTCCGGGGCTGAAGAGGACCGAGGGAAGGAGCAGGCCCTGAGTGAGGAGCCAGGCGTCGGGACGAGCTCTTTACACTCAGGATTTCCCGAACTCCCTGCACCAGCTCTGAGGAGCAGGCACAACAGTCCCCGTTTCGCAGATGGGGAAGGTCGTGGGAGTGGTAAGGATCTTGACCAGGACATACGTGCATTAAATGGCAGAGGGAGATTAAAATCGGTCTGACTCCAAAGCTTAGGTTTCTCCCCGCAACCAGAACCAGTGGCATGAGTTCACGTGTAAATTCAGGGAGGCAGGTCTTCCCCCCAAGGCGTGACAACACGAGAGCATGCGCGGCAGGCGGTCCCACAACTAGAAGCATCCAAGCAGGGACTGGAAGATCGGGGCTTCGGTGGGCCCTGGCTTCCAGCCATGTGTCTCCTGTGACACAACGTGGTCAGGTCACACCCTCTGTCCCTCCCACACACACGTACACACCTGGGGAGGCAAAGATCCTGAGGGGAATGACGCCACACCGCGGCCACGTGACTCTGGCCTGTGATTCCCAGAAGGGGCCCTCACGGAGGAGCTTCACGGCAGACAGCTGCCATTCTCCCCAAGACCCTTCCAGCTGAGAGCTGACCTCAGGGTATCCACACTGGATCTTCAGGGAACTCTACCTCCTTTAGGACTAACACAGCCGTCTGGCTAAAGAGAGCAGCAGAGAGTGCCCAGGAAGGGCCTTGGCAGGTCAAGGCCAAGGCCCCTTGGGGCTGGACTGAAACTTTGCTGTGTTTATTCTCACTTGCTCCGATCCAGGGAAGAAAGTGGAGACAGGCTGGGCTGGCAGGTCAGCCTCACCCCCTACTCTGTCCCAGCTGACCCCGCCAAGGAGCTGATGACAAAGACCAGGCTAACAGCTCAGGGCCCTGCAGCACTCTGGCTCCAGTTGGGGTCACTCAGACCCCCACGTAAGCCCAGCCCTGTCCTGAGGCAAAGGAAGGAGGGATGGGCACCTGGCCAGCAGCACACGGGCTCGGCACCCAGCCAGCTGGGCCCCGTGTCCCGTTCGGACCTGGGCCCCGGCGCCGGTACCTGCCCTTGGCCCTTCATTCACTTCCCTGTCCTGTTTCCTTTAACCCCGGTGCACTTCATCCTCTCTGGTGCTCCCCAGGGTTTGCTCCAGAGGAGAGAGACCCAGGTCTGGGCCGGCACCCCCATCGGGGGACTTCACCACAGGTCTCAGCTGTGACTTCTGCAGAAAAGCATTGCTGACCCGCCAAGACTGGGTAGAAGCTCTTCCTCGATGCCCCCCAAGCACCTGCGGTAATCCGTGCGGCCCGGGTTTCACATGATCGACCCACTCGCCCTTCGGCCCTACCAGAACATGAGCCTCTGCAGGACAGCAATGACCCTTCCTAACCACGGCATTGCTGACGCCTGGCATGGGGCAGACTCTCAAACAGTCTTCGTTGGATAAGTGGAGAAAAACAGCAGAAGATCTTAAGACCTCTCCACCAGAGCCAAAATCATATCCTCATTAAGTTCTATCTCAGGGCACTCACTCCACAGGGGCTTTAAGAAAGTTCAGGAAGGCCCTGATGCACGAGGGGAACGAGAGGGACTTGGTCCGTGAATCCCTACGACGCCCTGGCACGTGGAGGGGAGAGAGAACTGTGGACTTCTGGGGCCTCCTGCCTGGCAGGACAGAGCAGCAGCTAGCAGGCAGCTGGTGAGGGAGGGGGCAGTGAGTCCAGAGAAGCCCAGCGGGGACAGGGAAGCCCCAAAGCCAGACCCCAACCTCTGCCTGGAGGAAGTGCCCAGGAGCACAGAAGAATCCTGGTGAAGAAAGCTTGAGTGCCCATCACCACCCCAACCCCCGCCCCCGCTGGGACCCACTGCCCTGAGAGATGGGATGACCCTGGCCTGCCTGGCGTGCCCTCAGGCAGCTCTCAGTCTGACCTCTCCAAGAGCCTAAATGACATGGGTGTGAGAAAGAGACAGCACCTGGGGTCTCAGACAGCCCTGGGGGCCGGGGGCCAAGAGAGGCTCCCCAGAAGAAGGTGCCTGGGTCTCACCTTGATCGAAGGGCACGACCTGGGCTGAGGGACTCCAGGCAGGGCGCTGGCTGAGTGGCAGTGGGTGGGGAGGCATGGGGGTGCTGAGCAGAAGAAGCCAGGGAGGCCCGGAGCCAGCAGCTGCACTGAGAGACGGGGCTCTGGAACCACCGATGTACCAGGAGCCATCAAAGCGGGGCCTGTGCCCGCCCACAGCCCCCCACCCCGGCAATGTCCCGTCCATTGTTGTATGGCCCTCTTCAGAGCTTGGGGTCACTGGTCCCATTTCCTGAGCCCACTGACATGGTGAAATCTGAGTGAGGTTGGCCTGGTCTGCCTGAAGGTCAGTCCACCACAACCTCCCGGGGCAACCTTCCCAGGGCTAGTCATGGAGATAGAAGGCTCTAGAAAGCAGAGTAGGCTGAACGAGGGCAGGCCAATCAGACCAGTCACTTTGTTTTACTGCATAGCTTCTCTAGGAGGTACACTGTCTGTGGACAATTTAAAAACAGTAATAAAACCAACTCCATGGGTCTTCTTTTTCTTGTCACCCTGTTCTCAACATTGTCTGTGATAAATGCTCCTTCCTGCCACGCTCCCCACACCCCTCGCAGCCATTACCGTGGAGGCATAAAATGATGCCGATCCAGGTCTCACCCTGTCCTCCCGCAGGCCTAGAGACCTTCCCCACTTTCACTGCCCCTTCCTCCAGTGAGCCCTCCATGCTGCAGCTACTGTAAGACCTCTGAGCCTCACGTGTGACCCCGTTTCCCCTATTAGTAACGTCTTATGTCAGCATGATCTTACCCTTGCTGGGTAGGGTGCGCCAGACCACGGCGCACAGCTGAGAATCTCTCGGCATCTCCAGCACGTCTCTCCGCCTTGGGGGTTGGCGGGCTCAGCTAGGCACCTGTCTTTGAGGATCTCACACAGTTGGAGTCAGATGGCGCCTGGAGCTGGAGCTCAAAGGCTTCCTCGCCCAGATGTCTGGCAACTGATGCAGGCCTATTGGCCAAAACAGCTACATGTGGCCTCAGAGGGACAGCCAGTAAGAAGCCAGCTTGCCCAGCCTTCATGACGTCACCTTGGAAGTCCACTGCACCCCTTCCCCACTCGCGACTGGCTGAGGAACTTGCAAGGGCCTACTCAGATCGAAGGAGGGGAACAAAGATTCTCCCTCGTCATGGTGGACTGTCAGGTCACATTCAAACAGAACAAGTGGCATAGGAGATACTGTCATGGGCATCTGCCACTCTGCCCCAGGGGCAACAATTTCACCCCAACAATTCACATCCCTCCACCATGCAAATTCCCTCATTTCTCCCCCAATCCCTAAATCTCCCTTCATTACGGCATCAACTTGACATCCGGGATCTTCCCATCCAAATCAGGCTCAAACGCCAATGCCGCCCTATAGGATGGTTCCTCCTTCACAGTGCCTCCTGCCAAAGGCTTGTCAGCTAGAGTGACCGTTGTCTGCCCCCCTGCACACCCAGTTAGGAAGGTGGGACAGGCACAAGACAACTGCTGTGCACACCCCTTTCAAAAAGGAGGAAACAGGAGGCAGCCAGCAATAACTGGGTTGGAGCAGTTTCCCTGCATGCACAATTAATCTGAAATGCATTAAAAAATTGCATTTATTCTTATAAATCTCCACTTTCTCATTCTAACCCAAAGCAAGTAACCAACCCTTGGCCCTAGGGAGTCGTAATGGAAGAGGGGTGAGTCCCCCGAGGGCAGGGAGAGGGGTAAGGGTGCAAATGGAGTATTCTTGTTGCTGCCACATGGGCACTGTGCTCCACATGGTCATGAAGCTCTGTCAGTTCAGGGGTCCTCACCAGCATGCCCACCTGGCCCAGCCCACCACCAAAGGGTTTGGGGCTAGTGATGGCAAATGGCCACAGAGCACGGGTCTCGCGTCTTCTCTACATAAGCTGGGATGTAGGAGTCTGCTTTGATCCAGTATGGGTGCCAAGGAGGGAGCACGTGGGTCTCAGCCTGTCAGTAGCCGTCTTCTCCAGCCTGAGGAGAGAGCTGTCTGCAGAACTGAGCCAGTAGCAGAGGGAGCACAGCCAAGGACTTGAATGACCAGAGCCCCCTGATGGTGGCATTCAAGCCAGAACTCTACCCTGGGACTGCAAGCCAAGAAGAAATTGCGTATTTTGCATAAGCAATGTTGGGTTGGATATTTTTATCACCTGTATCTGAAAGTATCTGAATTCACTCCCATTTTTCTCCGCGAGCTCTGCTTTCGTGTCAGGTCTCACCTCCGGTGGACCCTCTGGCCCCCTCTCTAAGAAAGAGGCCCTTGAGTCCATAACTCCATCCCCTGGTCCTAGGACATTCCCACATGGGGAGGGAAGGCTGTCCTCTCCTTCCTGGGTCCTCCAGGCCTTCCAAGCTCCAGAAGCCACTGGGAAGTCACCACAGCTCATACATAGCAAATGCCTCTACCCAGACCCCAGCCTGTCCCCGCAATGCTGACTGTGACCACAAGCAATGTCCTAAGTGTGTACCTGCAACAGAGGGAAGCGCCACGAGGGTCTCACAAGGCTGCCGCGTGCTCGGTGCAGACAACCTCAGACACAGCCCTGGCCAGGACCGGCCATTTTCCCAAGGCTCCACCTCAGCCCCTTTCTTACATGACTTAGGAGATGGGTATCCACGTGTCAGCAGGAAATGGCTCCTTTGTCACTGCAAAGTCCCTTCTGATTATAAAGATTAGATCAACCTCAGGCTGCAGGGTCTCCTTTTGCAGGATAACTGGGAGTCGTTTGAGAATGATTGGCATCACTGAGCACTCACTCACCCACACTCACAGCTCAGTTCATTACACACGTTCTAGGCCTGTGTAGAACCCAGGGGCTCAGAGATCAGGGGCCTGAGAAAGGAAGACTCCAAGCATGACAGGGTTGGGGGAAAAGGAAGGTCAAAGGTGAGGTCAACCGTATAACTTTAATTGACCCTGCTCTGACTGCTACTCTGCATTAAATGGCTGCTGTCTACAAGCAAGCAGCGTGCAGACATGCACCCTGGTGCCCACCCCTCTCCAGGGAGCTCTCATTCTCACTTTGAACCTGGAGCAGCCTACTTACGAGGCCTGGCCCTGGGAGGAGTGTGATATTTTTCTGTCATCTCTCCGTCCCTCGGCATACATCATTCACTTGCGCGGAGACTCCAGTGGGCTCCAGGCTGCAGCGCGGCTGGGGTTCGCTAAGGCCGTAACGCCTCCCACATGCAGCTGCCACCGCATTGCTTTCCTGCTGCCCCAGAAAACTAGTAGACACTTCAGTTTGTGGACTGGCATTGTCAACAAGCGCAGCTCACGACAGATCCGGACGACGAGTATGGCAGACGTCACCGTTGGAGGTGCTGACTCAACCCGCCGATGGCGCGGGCTCGGGCCACGGGGCCGCGTACATCCCCGTGAGGCCTCCCTCTGGCAGCCGTCAGAGCCTCCTTAGCATCACTCCTCTGGGGGTGTGTCTTCAGCCTTTGGAAAACAATGGATCCTTACATATTGGAAAGCCCGTTTTTGACGATATTCCATAGATTCTCCAACACCTGGTGAGGTGGGGTTGGCTACCAAAAAGAATGAGAGATTTCTTTTTCTCGAGCATCTGCTATGTACCGGGGACACTCCCAGTACTAAACAGAACAATGATCCTGGTCCTCACGGAGCTTACATTCCAGCAGAGGAAGAAAGACCTTCACAAACACGCCTAATATATTGAGTATAACTTACATAGCATGTTAGTAAGGTAGTAAGTGCTCTGCAAACAAAGAGAAAATAATGTCAGGGTAAGGGGACCAAGTGGCAGCACTAGACAGGGTGGCCTCATGGAAGAAGGAAGATTGGAGAGAGGACTTGAAGAAGGTGAGGAGTTAGCCAGGTGGACAGAGAGGGGGCCGCCGTGACTGGGACCGAGGGAGGTCGCAGAGAGGAAGCTGGAGAGGAAGGGACTGTTCCAACCGGAGGGTACAAGTCCCCCTAAGGCCAGAGAGGCAGGACGCCCACGAACAAGGGGGGACCCAACAAAAACCGGAATTTATTTATTAAAAATTGTGTATTTATTCTTGCATGTCTAAGCTTTAGCCACCTTCACCTCCGTTGGATGCCACACACCTATCGAGATGCTTTTTTCACTGCTCAAAACAGTTTTTGAACTCGTCCATGTTGATGCCTTTTAGTGCTTCTGCCATTTTGGTTTCACCTCTTCCACATCAGCGAAATGTTGCCCTTTGAGGACATTTTTCATTTGAGGAACCAGACAGAATTTGCTCAGAGCAAGGGCGGGTGAATAGGGCGGGTGGGGCGCCGGGGTCACGCTGTTTTGGGTCAAACACTACTGAGCGCTCAGCGCGGGGTGGGCAGGTGCGTTGTCACGCGGCTCATCGTCCATGGATCACCCGCCGGCAAATGTGCAAACACACTGACAGGGTCTCCGAAAAACATCTACAGAAGCCGAACGCAGCCTCTCACAACAGCAGCAGCCGGTACGCGGATGCAGATGGGCTCCTAGAGCCCTCACCTAGTGGGGGAAGCCTGAACCTCTAGGGCGCCCCCTCCAGAAGATGTTTCCATATTTTTGGGTCCCCCCACTTGTAAGTCAGGCTGAACACAGGCCCCTCACTTAGAGCCTAGGTACTTGCCCTGCGCATTCAAGGCAGATGTTCCTTCTCCTTCCAGTAACCCTTCTCCTGCTTTCAGTCCCTGCCGCTCAGCCGCAGACCTAGGGCCCGGACCCCCCACAGCACAGCAGGCTGACCTCTCTGGTCCCTGGAGGAAGCCGGCCCCCTCCTCCCACCGCCCCTGACCCCTGGCAGAAGGGCTGACAACAGTGAAGAACTGAATTACAAAAGTCACCAGTAATCAGAGGGCCTTTCCTTTCCTTCAGCCCAGGTCCAAAAGCCTCCGATTACAGATCCAAGCTCCTGGGATCTCCCAATCAACAGCTGGCACTCACAAGGCAGGGGCCGGCCAGCCAGGCCCGGGACGTGGAGTTCTCACCTCTCGTGCAGCCAGGGCCCAGCAGCCATCTGGCCAGGCTCCGCGTGGCCAATTAGGCAGCAGGCGGGCTGGCATGGGGGCTGCCAGGGCATCGGGGCTGCAGGAGGCATCCAAGGCAATGCTGCCCAGCCGCCCGGGCACAACCGAGTCCGGCCTTCGCGGAAAGGGGAAAGAGTGCATTACCGGCCCCGGACGTGCCAAGAGCTCCTTGGATCCACTCTTCCTCCCGTGCCTCACCCCCTCCCTGGGCTCAGTCTGTTAGAGATAAATGGACTCTGCTTATTTCCATCCAAGACTTCCGCTTGGTGGGGCGCGGTGGTGGCTGATCTGAACCAGTAGGACGAGGGAAATGGCCACACTTAGTGTGCAACCAGCGAGCTCCTTGCCATCTCTCAGGATCCCGCTTTCTCTTTCCTCAGATGACATCTCTGTGTCATGGGCCAATCAGAACCCGGAAATCTCTCTTGGAGGCCAACAGACTGATGGAGGACATTGAGACAAGTCACCGGGATGATGGCAGAAGTGCTGGTCCTCTCTGGACCTCAGTTCCCCTTCTTACACATGCCAGGCCCGAAAGTCACCATCGAGAGGGCCGTTACCACGGTGAGACTACAGGGGCAGCTTAGCGTCCCCTCGGAAAGCAAGGACGGGCGTCGGACGACAGGGCGTCCTGAGGGACCCGGAGGCCTGCGTCAGAATGGCCGCTCAGAGCTCGCTGCAGAAGTGACAGGCTGGGTGGGGAAGAGCCCTGCCTGGAGCACCCTGCAGCACGGCCTCCCAGCGCCTGACCAAAAGAGAGGACTCTAACTGGGGCTGGACATGGAAGCAACACCCCCATTCATTGGGGTCCACTTGAGCAGACTCGGGGACTTAGAACACTGACCGTCAGGAGCACGAGGAGCACAGCTGTGAGTCAAGACGGGGAAATCCAGGGCTCCGCTCCCGGCGAAGAAGGTCGGGGGGAAGCAGCAGAGTGACCGGTCCGGGCCTCCTGCACCTCTGTAGCAGGAAAACACACGCAAGGGACTGACCTGGGCTGAGAAGGACGAAGAGCCTCCTCTTGTTCGTGTCTGAAGTTTTCCAGAAGTCAAGGGAAAGGATGGGGTGGGGCTACATATTCAGG